>JAFEMH010000325.1:0-252500 GCA_022495995.1 Adenophora triphylla var. japonica
ATAAAAAGATTTCTCAAAAATTTCTAAACCTTTTAACTAATCTACTAATGAAAGATGCTCCATTTTTGTTTGATAGCCCTTGTCTTGAAGCTTTTAATAGGTTGGAGGAAGCTTTAATATCCGCTCCCATCGCATGCGACCAGGCCTCGATTGGGGGATCTCCCTTTCGAAATAATGTGTGCGATGCAAGTGATTTCGCTGGTCGGAGCTATCCTGGGACAGCGAAAAGACAAGAAAACGCACGCAATATATTATGCCAACCGAACACCTGATTTGAAGCACAAATGAATTATGCCACCACAAACAAAAAGAGCTTTTGGCCGTAATATTTGCTATGGAAAAGTTTCTTGGTCATATTTGGTGGGATCAGAAGGTAATCATATACACGGATCAACGCTGCACTTAGATACTCTGTTGGCGAAGAAGGATCGCAAAGCCAAGGTTAATAAGGTGGATCCTCTTCTCCTCCAAGAATTCGACTTTGGAAATCAGTGATAAAAAGGGGACGGAAAATTTGGTCGCAGATCATTTTATCCCGCCTTCCTAAAGAATTAGAAATTTCCGATAATTATGGGACCTTCCGTCAGTTGATGATTCATTTCCTGATGATCATCTTGCTTGCTATAAACAATGTCGAAATTCCTTGGTCACAGTGGGACATTTGTTAACTATCTCCCAGCATGCAAGATTCTTCCTCCAGTAAATGAGTTATCAACAAAAGAAGTAGATTTTTATCGAAATTAAAAAATACTTTTGGGAGAGATCCGCTCCTCTTTTTAGACATTGCGCAGATGGAATCATCACAAGGCGATTGTGTACAGATAATGAAGAGAGATCAAGGACACTGCAGTATCATTGTCATTACATCTCGCTTATGGCGGTCATGCAAGCACACCAAAACCGCCGCCAAGAGTTCTTCCAATCGGTTTTTTCTCGCCCACGCTCTTCAAAGATTCTCAAAAATTCGTCATCTCTTTTGTGATCGTTGCCAAAGGCAGAACCGGCAAACATTTCAAGAAGAAACGAAATGCCTCTCGAAACAACATTCTAGAAGTTGAGCTTTTATGACGTTTGGGGTTCAATGATTTTATGGGACCATTTCCCGGCATCCTTCAACAATAATTATATTTTGGTAGCGGTAGATTCCTCAACGTCTCAAAGTGGGTAGAAGCTATAGCATCTCTCCAACAAACGACTCAAAAGTCAGTCATGAAGCTTTTCAAAGATACAATTTTCCCAAGATTTGGGGTTCCAAAAGTCATCATAAGTGACGGAGGGTCACATTTTTCGCACCGCCAATTTGATGCTTTATTAAAAAAGTGCTGAGTCTATCATAAAACAGGCACCGCATATCATCCTCAAACAAGCGGGCAAGTGGAAATATCAAATCGAGAAATAAAGTGGATCTTGGAGAAAACGGTAATAAGTTCAAGAAAGGATTGGTCAATTAAATTGAACGATGCTTTGTGGGCTTATCGCACCGCTTTTAAAACACCTATCGGAACCACTCCTTTTCGATTAGTTTATGGAAAGCCATGTCATTTATCGGTGGAACTCGAGCATAAGGCATATTGGGCAATCAAAGCCCTAAACTATTGACTTAACAGAAGCGGTGAAAAGAGGAAACTACGATTACAAGAGCTTGAAGAACTCCGATTTGAAGCATACGAAAGTGCAGGTTATACAAGGAGAAAACAAAAAAATGGCATGATGCTCATATAATGAGAAGGGATTTTAAAGAAGGGGACATGGTATTACTTTTTAATTCGCGTTTGATGCTTTTTGCAGGAAAATTAAAATCAAGATGGACGAGGCCCATATCAAGTGCGTAAGGTATATCCATACGAGCCATCGAAATTGGGAACGAAACACAAGGAGATTTTAAAGTAAACGGGCAAAGACTAAAACACTACATAACCGGAGATCCAATTGGAGTGGTTTCATGTATTACTTTGGGCGAACCTACCCGTGATCCATTTTAGTAAGTTTTTCTCTTTACCCTCCCTAGATTTAGCATTGTTCCTTGAAACATTGAGGACAATGTTCATTTCAAGTGTGGGGGGGTAAATCTATCCTTTATTTTTCGCTTTCTAGTTTTTAAATTTTACTTGCTTTCTAGGATAGATTTAATCGCTTTCTAGTATAATTTTTCTTTTTTAACTTAGTTGCATTTTTTTCTTTTGTATGCATGTATAATAGTATAAAAAAAAAAAAATCCCTATGATGATCAAAAATCATTATCATTATGCTTGCCATTTGCCCTAGTATGAATGCCTATTTATCTTTCCTCTCATATTTTCTATACACTTAGAAATCTATAAAAAGGAAAAGTATAAGGGATCTTTTTAGGAAAAAATTGAAAGCCTCATAAGTTGGTATAGCACAATATAGAATCTCATCAAGAAAAATGCATTTGATTAGAAGGAATTCTTTTTATGCTTGGTCATTTATGCAAATTTTGAATATATTCCTTTAAGATTGTACATTTTTTTTATCTTTATTAGATATTTATTCCCTTTTTAGAAGTACCTTTTTGTTTGCATCCCTTGAATCACACCCTTTCATAAATTCCATCCTTCCATTTTTTTAAATCAAGTCAAAATAAAACACTTCTATCTTATTGATAAAAGAGTGACAATTGTCACCAATCCTTAAAAGCAAAAAGAAACATATTATCTCCTAAGTAACTCGGGGCACGGCGTTCGCTGCGACGATGCTTCCTTGCCAAAACGGAAATAATATCCAAAAGTATTCTTGATCTAAGTATTAGGAACATGGGGCTCGCGACCACAATGTCTCCTACTTGAAAGGATCAAAAATAACTTAGGTCTTTTGCAAAAAATATAACACGTACAAAAATAGGATAAATTTGTTTGACTTTGACGAGATTTTTCCACTACCATCATCCATTCTTCACCCTTGTGATTCAAGAATGTAATACAATTCTTCGGAACTTCTAAATTGTGAATAAATGTTTATACCTTCTCTTGTACGTCTTAAAGAAATAAAATTCATCTTTTCTAAAAAAATCACTCTAAAAAGTGACAGCTTTTTCTACCAAGAAATAAATCTAAAGATTCTTCCTTCTAGCATGCTTTACTTGGTCAAAATTCTATATATGCTATATTAGGTTATTGTCTTGCATTTTATCTCTTTAAAAATATTCCTAAAATATTTCTTCCTAAAATAAATTTTTAAAGGTATTCAAAATATGATTAGATAGATAAAGGCATTATCTACAAGGCATTTAAGGGCTTGCTACTTTATTTCTGAGGGATCAATCGTGTTTTTCTCCCTCTCCGTATTTCATTCTAAGTTTGCTTGGGGACAAGCAAAGGCTTAAGTGTGGGGGATACTTTTACACAAATAAATCATCACTTTTTATTTAGTTTTTAGTATTTTTACTTACTTTTGTTATTTTATTAGATTTTACGTTTTTGGTATGTTTTATACATTTTAGACAGGTTTTAGGGTCTTTTTATTTATACAAAGGATTCATGGACATTTTGGTCCGAAAGGATGGAGGAACACCAAGCAAAATAAGCACTCCAAGTGAAAACCGGTCGGAGCGGCGGGTGCGGCAAAACCGGGGAAGCGGCCGTGCATCATAGGCCATGGCCGGCCATCTTGGCCCATGGAGTGGCCAAGCACCGAAGTGACTTTGGCCGTGCCAAACCAGGAGCGGCCGTGCGGCTATATATGGAGCGGCCGTGTAAGTCTCCAAATTCAAATCCAAATCGCGCGAAAGAGGATGCGGTAGGTGCAAAATCCTTGACACGGCCGTGCAAGTCGTGGCTGCGAGATGTAAAGGCACCTTTTGATGGCACCCAATTGAAGAGTCTCCCTTCCATTTATAAATAGGACCCTTATGTAATCGAGTCTTAGATACGAATTCTTAGAGAGAAATTACTGATATTAGATAGATAGAAGATACAAAGATTTGTAACAACAATTTTCCAAAGGAGTTTGAAGATCAAAGTCATTATTTGTTCTTGGAATCACTTTGGAGGAAAAGCAATAAAAGTGAAGCATTATTCTCAGCAATCATAAGTCTTTCTTACTCAATCTCTATTTATACTTTTATGTTATCAATGGCTTGTGAGTAATCCCCCATATTCTTGGGGTTGGAAACTCAAAAGCATGCTTATTCATCATTCAAAAATGTTTAGTCTTGTCTTCTTTCTTCATCTAAAACAATCTCTTTATATTATTCTCTAAATGCCTTACATTTTGGCGATATCCAATTTGTATGATTCATCATTGAGAGAAGTACCTAGCGGAGAATCTCGATTGACGGAACCATATAAATAAACTAGGTTCATTGATCACGAGAGTAGTTCAATGGCCTAGAGGATGTTCCTTTAATGGAAAGTATGTTGACTTCCGTCCTTAATGGATTCTTACTAATTATGGCGTCGGCTTCTAGAGATAAGGCCCAAGAATCTTACCCGTTTGCTGAGCGGGCGGGGGCAAACATAAACGGATTTCTCAAACAGTTAGGACATAATTAGTGAAGAATACAAACGCTATTGTCTTAGCCCGAAATAGCGTAGGCTTAACATACTATCCTTGCTTTTTATGAAAACCTTTTATTTCTAAGACAATGACAATTTGATGAATAAGAATATGTGTATGATTTCCAATCCCGAGAATGCTTCGTTTTATAAGATTTCAATTAAAGTATTTTCTGTTTATGCTCTCTCTATTATTCTAAAACAAATTTTATCTACCCCCAATCTTTTCTATATTTTCTAAAGACAAAAATATCCCTTAAGTAAACCCTGTCTCTGTGGGATCGACTCGTACTTGCACCCGCTATATTACAATAGCCCGTGCACTTGCAGATATAAAATAAACCGTTAGGTTTCGACCGAACAATAGCATGTCCCCGAGGATGACGAATTGAGAAGCGAGGCGTTTTAGGGCCATGATGCTCTTGGTTTTGACCCCTCCTGTGTGTGGGTCTTCCTTGTTTATGAAGGTGGTTTCCCCGTTCTTGAGGTATTGGAAGATCTGGTTATACCATGGCTCATTGATGGGCTTAGGTTCTGGTTCGATCTCACAACAGTAGGCAGGAATTTCCTTTCGTCCGACTTTGAAGGGTTTGATTGCTTTTCCTTCAGGGATTTCCACAAGGGAAGCCAAGGTGGCTAAGGCATCTGCAAACCTGTTTCGGTCTCTTGGCAAGTAGTGGAAGGTGACCTCTTCGAATTGTGTGATGAGGTCTTCCATGCAGGCATGGTATTTTTGCAAGCCTGGGTCTATGGTTTTCCACTTGTTGGAGACTTGGTTGATGATCAAGGCTGAGTCCCCATAAACTTCGAGTTTCTGGACATTCCTCTCGAGTGCGGCTTGTAGTCCGGCAGCGCAGGCTTCATATTCGGCGGCATTGTTAGTTACCTCGAAATTGAGCTTTATAGCAATTGGGGTGTGCTCGTCCTTGGGGTCTACCAAGAGCATACCGATGCCGTTTCCCTTTTTGTTGGCTGCTCCGTCGAAGAACAGTTGCCATCGATTTTCGCCTTCGATTGCGAAGATTCCCTCGTCTGGAAATTGTGGTTCGGGGCCTTGAGCCTCGTCGGTTGGGAAATCAGCCAGTTGTTCAGCCATGGCCCGTCCCTTGATGGACTTTTGGTTCACGTACTTGATGTCGAATTCTGCTAGGAAGAAAGACCATTTGGCGAGCCTCATTGACAGAGATGGTTTGTCGAAGAGGTACTTGACTGGGTCCATTTTGGAAACCAAGTGTACCGTGTGTGACTGCATGTAGTGCCGTAGTTTCCCGACAACCCATACCAGAGCCGCGAGTTTTCTCGAGGGCCGAGTAATTGAGTTCGCCGCCTTGAAACTTTTGACTCGACGAAGTAGATGGCGTTTTCGAGCCCGTGACCCCTTCTTTTCTTGACGAGCATGGCTCCAACCGCGGTGTCGGTCACAGTTAGGTATAGCAACAGTGGCTTTTCCTCGTGGGGAGGACAGAGAATCGGAGGACTCACAAGGTATGCTTTTATTTTCTGAAAGTCATCTTGGCATTCTGAGTTCCATTCGATGTCGGCGTTCTTCTTCATCAGTTTGAAGATTGGCTCGCACATAGAGGTCAATTGGTTGACGAAGCGGCTTATATATTGCAGGCGGCCCATGAAGCTTTTCACCTCTGTCTGAGTTTGGGTGGTCTCATTTCGATGATGGCCTTGATCTTTTGAGGATCAACCTCGATGCCTCTCTCGGTGACCATGTATCCTAAGACCTTGCCTCGGATAACCCCAAATGTGCATTTGGCAGGGTTTAGCCTCATTGAGTGTTTTCGGAGGCGATTGAAGAATTTTCTCAGGTCTGTGAGGTGTTGTCCTTCTGATCCCTTTGAGAGGATGATCATGTCATCGACGTACACTTTCAGCCCTTTGTGGATCATATCGTGGAAGAGGGCGGTTGGCCCGTTGGTAGGTAGCCCCAGCGTTCTTTAGTCCGAACGGCATTACTGTGTAGCAGTAGGTTCCCCAGGGGGTTATGAAGGCTGTCTTTTCTTGGTCTTCTTCGGCCATCTTGATTTGATTGTAGCCGGCAAACCCATCCACGAAGGACTTGACTTCGAAATTGGCTGTAGTGTCTACCAACATGTCGATGTTGGGTAGTGGAAAGTCGTCCTTGGGACTTGCTTTGTTGAGATCTCGGAAGTCCACGCAACAGCGTACTTTTCCATTGGCCTTGGTGACCGTGACGATATTGGAGAGCCATGTGGGGTACTCGATCACCCTGATGAAGCCAACGCGGAGCATTTTTTCGATCTCCTCTTTGACTTGTAAAGACCATTCTGGCTTGATTCGGCGTAGCTTTTTCTTGATGGGATTAGCCTCGGGATTCAAGGGAATCCGGTGCTCTACAATGTTAGGATCTAATCCGGGCATGTCTCGGTAAGACCAAGCGAACACGTCCACGAACTCTTTGAGCAGTGCAGTCAATGCGTCTTGCTCTGTGTCGGTGAAGAAACTTCCGATTTGCGTCTCTTTCGGCTCTTCAGCAGTTCCCAAATTCACTTTGGTTAAAACCTCCTCGGCAGCTTGGGCCCGGTTTTTCTCTCGTTTGACAACATGCTTAAAGATGTGCTTAATGTATTGTTCGTTTAATGTGTCTGCTTCTTTATCAAGTGAATCGTTATTAACTGTTTGTGTGTTAGTTAATTTATCAGTTGTTAAAGATGCAATGAGAGGATACTCGGAAAGATCGAAGCATTCATTAAGAGCATACGGGAATACATTATTGGCAATGAGCTCGTAATCTTCTGGCGTGAGGCCATCAGATGACTCGATAGACTCAAATTCAAAGATAATGGACTCAGGATGAGTTTTGACACTAGACTCTAGGACTCGAGGGGTCAGACCAAGTTGTTCGATCATGTCCTTTTTGCTGGCAGTGGGTCCGGAGAAGGTGGCCCAATTATTGAGTGGCAATGAGCTTGATAGGAGATGGGGCTTGAAGGGCTTTATGTCACCATTCCCAATCATTGCTATCACAGAGTTATCAGAAACAAAATCGATTAGATCTGGCATCTCGATTTCTTCTTTGAAGAGCAGGTGGAGCAGTGGCTCGTCCCAAGCATCGTCTGCAGAGTCTTTTGCTTTTGTCTTGGGCATTACTAGCTCGAATGCAGACTCGTCCCGCTTGTTGAAGGCAGGAGTGTTGACAGATAGTTTTTCGAGTTCTTCTGCCAAAGAGGGAGTTTTTCCGAACTAAAATTCATTGTGAATAGTGGTGGTTGTGGATCCCGGCAGAGGCGGTGTGTCGAGAAATGCTCTTCGGACGGGATTTGGCTTGAGGCCTCTAAATCTTGCCAGGTTCTGCTGGAGCTTGTCCATGGTTGTGGGCCAGCTTTGTTTGGCGCTGATCAGCTTTGTTCCCTTTTCTGGATCTTCTTCCAAGTTGCCGGCCTTCTTTGTGAAGTACTTGGTCATGTCGAAGCTGTAAGGACGAAGATCGGAGATGGCGTGCAAGCCTCTTTTGTTATCTGTGGAGCGTTTTCGTGCAGCTCGCTTGTCCTTCGCAATGTGTTCGGGAGTAGGAATGTATCCCAGGCCGTGCACGGTATTCTGTTCTTTGATATTGATGATCTGTTGGGTGCCCTGATGGCGTTTTCCCAAACCGAGCCCCGGGATGTAGTTCATGTGCTTCATCATTTTCATCGGGGGAGGGATCTTGTCCCAAATCAAAGGCAGGTCTATGTGGCATACCTGGGCCTTTGGGCTTTCGATGGTGAACCCTGTTAGCATCATGCCATCATCGTCGTGTTTGATCTCTAAGACTGGGACGCCGTTTGTGTCGGTCCTTTCGGTGACTACACTATCGCCGTAGATGATGGTTAGATCTGTTCCTTGGATGAACTTTATGCACTGATGGAGAGTGGATGCCACCCCATTGATCTGGTGTAGCCAAGGGCGTCCCAAAATGGCAGTGAAGGTGATCGGGATGTCGATGACTTGGAAATCTGTCGGGACCATTTGTTTTCCGAACCACAAGTTCAAGGTGGCTATTCCCAAGACTGGGCGGGATGTTGAGTCGTATGCCTTGATTGCCTGAGTCGAGGGCTTTAGATCAGTTGCTTTGATCCCTAGCAAATCCATCATTTTGGCTGGAAGGACGTTCATGGATGATCCCCCATCTACCAAAACCCGTGGGAGACGACGCTCGTCCAGTTGAACTGTTATGTAGAGAGGCTCATTGTGGTCAGACCCAAATTTTGGAAGGTCGAGCTCTGTGAAAGTGATGATGTTGCAGTAATTAACGTTGCCAATCATCTGAACCGCTTCATCAGGTGTCACCGTGATGGGAACCATGGTCTGGGCCAGGCTTTCTTCCAACTTGAGCTTGTGCGGGTAAGATGAAGTGAGTAGGGACCAGAGTGAGATGTTAGCCTGAGTGCGCTTGAGCTGTGTTAAGACAGGATCTTCAGCCTTTGGGTCCAAGGTTTCAACTTCTTTGGCGTAGGGCCCCTTTTCAATTCGTGGCTCAGGTATGGCTGGCCTTTTGTCTGTCCGTGGAGGATTCACTGGGATTTGACCGGAACGTGTCAGAACGTTCACTTCTAGACCTATGGTTTTGCTTGTCTCTCCCATTTCTGTAGTGGGAGGAGCCTGATTGGCGTAAGGCCAGACAGCGCATTTCAATTCGTTCACTGTCATAGCTTTTACTGAAGCGTCAATAGTGGCTTTGAGATCTTCCCAAGACAGGGGTTGGATTATCTGGACCTTCGGGCCTTCGGTGGCGGTGCGGAGCTCGTCCCAGCTGATCATAGAGCAGACGTTGCCATGGCCTTGTGCAGAGCCAAACTTGTTGGAGTAGATGACATAGTAGTCAAACTTTCCTGAGGGTTCTCCAAGGGTTCCGACTGTGGGATCACCAGATTCATACCTCTTTTTCAGTTTTTGTTGAGAAGATAGCTTCTTCTTTCTTCGAGGACGGCCCTCGTTCATTTCATCATGGAATTCCATTTCCAGACAAGCACTGCAATCGCAGACGTCCCACCAGATGTGTTCGTTGTTCGGTGGTGGTACCGGGACCTCAGGAGGCTGGATGGGCAGGCTTTCCTCTGGAAGGTCTTGTGGCCTTACGTCATAACTGCATGGCTCGTATGAGGGTAACAGGTTGATCTCCGGGAGACAATGAGAGGCGTTAGAAACTGCAGGAGCAGTCACGGCTTTGGAAGCCCCAGGTAGTTGGGTGGCTAATGTCCCGAAGTGGTGCATAGCATCTTCGATCCAGGCTTGTTGTTCACCTTGGCGTTTCTCAGTAGCCATGAGGACCTGCCAAAATTCTTCAAATGTTGGGAAATTTCTCGGGGGTAAGGTCCCATTCTCATCGTTATTATCCACTGACTTGGCTATGGGGAATTAACGGAATGTCCTGGTGACAGAGCTAGGAAGGAGGTTGGACCTTGCGGCTTTGACACAGGGAGACGGGTTCCCGGGTACTCTCGATCACTCTCTGTTTGCTGGAGGGGGTGACGGGCAAGGTTTAGACACAGGAATGGCCTTACGGGATAAAAGGGGAAAGCTCACGTGGCATGCGGTTTCCGTTTCTCTTATTTATGATTTTTTTTTGTTGTTTTAATTTACTTAAAACGTGTTTTCTCAGAGTCCTAGGTAGGTTGGAAAAGATTGCTCTTCTTTTTCGCAACTATGCTAGATCCTGGGTCAGTGGAGACCATCTGTGCGGCTATAAGCCCCTCGTTTTGCACCTGTATTTCGACATCCCAGGGTGGACAGCCTGTGCGAGGGTCCTATAGTGCAAGTGGTTTCCACCGGCCTAAAAGAAAAATCGAACCTAAGGACCGAGCCTGTCATGTTCGTTTTGATGCATTAGCCATGTGAATAGTGAACCGAGCCGGCCACTAAGTCAAGATCAGGTCAAGAGTTCAGCATGACCACTCTTTACCTTGCTTGCGCAAGGGATCTGTGACGTTGGGCGTTGGCCGGGTCATATTGTCATGGCTGACGTATCAAAGGCTTGATGACATGGTGTCATGTGAGCATGGATGTATATCCGGGACGGAACATCGGCTGGGTGTAGCTTCGGAAATCAAGATCAGGTCAAGATTTTAGCCCGACCTTTTATCGCTTTGCTTGCGCAAGGGATCTTGAGTTCCGAGCCCTGACTCAGAAAAATGGCCGGCATGGTATATGTATCCAGGCTGTATGACACGGACTGGGTAAAAACCAACCGAGTCTGGACAGAGTGTGACTCAAGACTCAAACGTGCAGGGTTGACGCTTGGCTAGGATGGGATGTTTGGAATGATCCCGTGCGCGTCCAAGAGGCCTAGGAAGACCAAACGGACTACAACTGAGACCACTCCGGGTTGAGGGTTGTAGTGTGCAGTGTATCCGAGGCAGCAGTGCGCGTAGCGTGCGGTGTAACCGAGGCAGCAGTGCGCGTAGTGTGCGGTGTAACCGAGGCAGCAGTGCGAGTAGTGTGCGGTCTCTAAAATTCTTTTTCTGAGTAAAACAGAAGTTTTTGAAGAATTTTAAATGTATGCACAGATGTATATTGATGCTTTTTTTTGTATTTTTATTTTTTTTTTGTAAAATAAAAAGTAAAGCACGTGCACACACACACAACAGTTAAAGAAAGGGGTAAAATGAAAGTTTGACCCTCATCATTGTTTTTAAAAATCTTTTGTTTTGTTTAAAAGTTTTTAAAACAAAAATTCCCCAGCAGAGTCGCCAACTGAAATAGCCCGGATCCGAGAGGCAGCGCGTTCGCGCCCCGGCATCTGGCTTTATTCCCCCCGCTTTGCAGCGGGTTTTTTCCGAGTTGGAGGATGTCTCGCCGTTTGTTTTCGCATTTGTAGAGTCGCCACGCCGTTTTTATTAAGCCCAAAACATTGAAAAAGGGCATCAGTTTAAAGATAATTTTAAACTGTTTTTGTGTGATGAGATTTTGAGTTCGGAGGTCAGATGACTCCTCGGGAAGAGAATATTAGAGCTCACCCGAGTCGCCTCGTAAAACGAGTCTTTCGGATACCCCTAATATCCTTTAAATGTTGTGTGTGTGTGTGTATGCTTTTTAAAAATGCATGATGTGTCGGATGTCTACATTGTACACTACGTATTGAAATGTATTGAAATAGTAATGGAAGGAAGCTTTACCAATGTTGGTTCGTGTCTGTCTTCCGCTGAGGAATAGTGTTTGAGGTCGGAGTAGCGTTCCGGTATGAATCTGGATTGCTTCGGGAGGGGCCGGTTGTCTGCGGACAGAGTTTCGGCGTGAGTTGATGTTGCAGGCTGCGTGCGGGCAGAGGTTCGGCGTGCGTGGGGATCGTCGGGATCACTCGGACAGAGGTTCGGCGTGCGTTGGGGTGGCAGGAGTCACTCGGGCAGAGTTTCGGCGTGGTTTGGGATCGCCGGTTTGACTCGGAAAGAGCCGGGACACCGTGGAAAGACCAGGAAAGGCCTCGGAGTACCACGAGGGGCCTCAGAGTACCTCGAGAGTGCCTCGAGGCAGCGCGGGAGCATCGCGAGAGCGCTCGGGGAGGCTTTGGAGCACCACGAGGGGGCTCGGAAGGCCTCGGAAGGATCCGAAAGGGGCCGGGAGTGCCTCGAGAGGACTTAGAGGGGAAGCCAGAAGGCTTAGGGAGGAAGAGAGAAGTGGGAGGTGTGTGAAAATGAGGAGGGGGAGCCCTCTATTTATAGTGCCAGATTTGGTGCAAGAAGGTCCGTACGGACCTCCCTGGTAATCCAGACTTTTGGTTTTCCTCGATTTGAGGGAATCTGTGATGATGGTGAATATTCTGCAATTATGATGTTCCCTGTGCAATAAGGTCCGTACGGACCAAGTTGACATGCAAAGAGGTCCGTACGGACCAACTCTGCAGGAGGGTAATCATTTTCCCCGGGATTTGAGGGAATATTGTGGACTTTAAGAGGATTCAGTAATTATTAAAGCAAAGAGGTCCGTACGGACCATGTGTGCTTTTCCAATTTCCTGAAAATTCCCAAAAGGTCCTTTTGTCCCTTTTTATCCCAGGAAGGCTCCTCCCTTGGTTTGGCTGGGGGTTTTGAGAGGGTTTTGAGTGCTAGGGGTCGTCTAGACTGCGTTGATGAGTCTGCGGTGCTTCCCGTGTGCTTGAAAGGGGGTGATCCAGATTGGGGTACTTACAGTGGGGAGAGGAGAACACCTTATGCTGCTTTGTGTTCGCTTTGGTTGTAAATTTTCGTCTTTTTCTCTTCCTTGTCTCATATTGTACTTGTATGTATCTGCTCTGTAGCTGACATAACTTTCCATGTGCTTGACAGGTATGGTTTTTGGAGGTGTTCCACCCGTAGAGGTGGGAGACCAAGGAGGAGTATGAGTCCTTGTTCCCTGCCATGTTGATTTGGCAGAAGGCGGCGAAGAAGCTGGCGACGTCGAGGGAGGGTACTCGGCTGACTTACGAGGAGGTGTCTCTGGCCATGAGCCGAGAGTTTTCCGGGCGGATCTAGCTGACTTTGTGGAACCGGATTAATGCTTTTGTGGTCCAGGCTCCTAGGGAGGTCACACGTCGGTGGAAGCTGCTGGTGGGGCTTCATTGTGACGCGATGTACTTGGGGGAGAGGGTGACCTATCAGCATGGTCCGGGGTCCCTTCCCTTGGTTCCGATGGACCCGCCTCCACACATGCAGCATCCTTCGCTGATACCGATGGAGGATCTGGAGCGGTACAGACAAGGCGTGTTCTATACGGAGTTTATCATAGAGGGTAACGACTATGACATCTTCCTGAGGATGAGGCTGAGGATCCCACAGGTGATGCACAGGGAGGGCGAGGGCCCTGCATATCCCCGGGACTACCCGCTCCCTCGCGCTCGGCTGGCGTATGAGGGGGGCTTGATGGTTCTCGCTGGTGATTGGTGATCCCTATTCCGGAGGAGACGAGGCCTCGATACAGAGTGGATCCTAATGCTTCGGTGAGTGTTTTGATTTTCTGTACTTGTTAGTAGCATTCTGCAAATGTTGTATCTGTGCTGTATGTTTGTCTTTTGACGGCTTTCCTGATTTGCAGGTGTCCGACCGTACGTACAACCAGGCCGTGAGACGTTTGGATGGGTGGGCCAACTACGCCAGGAGACTCGTGGAGTTCCTGCGGTGTAATTCCCGAAGGAGTGCGGTTGTGTATGAGCCGATGACATCTAGGCCGAGGGACTCGTCTGCCTCCACGACTGGTGGGGCGGACTTTATGCAGGGGTTTGGCCAGTTCTCTGGTGAGACGGCGGGGTTCGGAGCTCGTCACTCTTCGTTCTCGGGGCACGAACAGGGAGAGTCCTCGGGGACACATGCACGGAGGCGGCCTTTCTCGTATTCCCGCCTGGAGGAATTTGGATATTACCTGTCCTCGGTGGATCCGGCTGCTGCAGGGCAAGATTTCGAGTGCTCGGATGACGAGCAGGACTCTGAGTAGTCCAATTTTGATTTATTTTTAGACAAAATGTGTGTATTGTCCAAACAATTTGACTCGTACTTTGAAAGGGCCTTTGAGGCGGAACCTTGTATTTAGCACATTTATTTAGTGATTACCTTCTTTTATTTTTGGCAAATAAGCAAGTAGGTTGATCAAAAGTAAATAAAAATGAAAAATGCACAAAAATTCGAACTGGTCAAAATTTATGTCTATATGCACTTTATTTAATTAATTGCACTGTTGCACGAGCCCGGGGCGGAAGTGGTGTTGACAGTGGTTGATTTAAACCATGGGTGCACTTAGTTTAAATGAGGCTTGAACAGGATATGGTTTGGAAATGTTTCCAAATTGAGGCAGCTGGCTGCAGAGTTGACCCAGTCAATCTTGAAAAAACAGCCCGACCGAACTGGGATTCAATTTCCAGATTGTTTTAAATTGCAGTTCAGTTTTTGCAATTGTGAAAACAACACGTTTGCTTCTGATTAATCACTGAATTTCTCTCTTAAATTCTTGAAGGTTTTCCATGCTCTTCTCTTGGCTCCATTTCATGGGCTATCGTCTCAGATGCAAGAGCAGTACTTGGACAATTTTCAGTCATGGGTACGGCACCACACGAGGCCAAGCAAGGGTTTTTTGGAGGGTTGTTACGGGATGAAATCGGTTTGGGCTTTGAAAGAGCTCATGCCGGATTGGGATCTTTTGTGAGCTGCGGCCAATTTTTGGGATGTACGGAGGCACGTGTACAGCTTTTCGTACAACGAGATTACGCCCACCTTTGAAGATTTTCGGGCCATATTAGGAGGACCTGAGACGGAACAGCTAGTTCTTCCCTTGACGGGTGGCATGGCCACTGTTGAGAAGTTGGTGTCTTTGCTTGGTATCTCAACTGAAGAAGTATACGGGATGCTAATACTGAACCCAGATTATGTTGACATTTCGGGGCTGCCCGATAAATTTGCCGATGTTGAAGGGAGAATTTTTGCGTGGGACGCATTTGCTCTGTGCGCGATTGACGTCCCTGGGTGTGTGCCATCACAGTGTACTGGACCTGCTGAGGCAGTGCCGGAATGGGGAGACATCGTGCCTTTGATCCTGGGCGAGACGTTCCTGGGCATAGGTCTGATGGCGACCGGCAGCCGATACATGTGGGGAGGGAGTCCCGCTATTCTTACTGTGTGGTTGAGGGAGCGATTGCAGATGGTGCCCGAGATGCCAGTGTCTTGTGACCCTTGGTCCTTTTCTCGACGTCCTCTAGTGATAGGGGCGATCAGGCTGAATTGGAGCTCTGGATGGCCAGACTCCGCATGCATCACTTATGATGGTGGGTTCCTCATTGGAAGCAACAAACTTGTCGGACCGCTCAGGAGGGTCTTCTGGTTGTCAGAGTACCGGGGTTGTCCCAGACTGCTTTCTACATTCCATCCTTGGTGCTGCGACAGTACGGGCTGGAGCAGGTGCCACTGACGGGTTTGGGTCATGCTGCTACCTTCGAGGTGGGGCCTCTTCCGATGGAAGATCCTTCGACGCTATTGCTTCTCACGCGGCTGTGGCAATACACGTCCTTTCCTGCCAGGGTTCTCTTTCACCGGAGAGGGGGCATTGTTCTGTCTACGCAGTATCTGAACTGGTATGAGGAGTGTATGGGGGAGACACAGATGGCCATTTTGTGGAGACGGAGGGAGCTGTTGGGTCTTGATTACCCTGACGGCTCGACCTTGAGGAGAGCCGAAGCGATGGCTAACCCTCAGAATCGTACTGGGGATGACATGGCTGATTATGAGGCCAATGCTGATCGGGCGGCCGATCAAAGCACGGTCATGATGACTCGGAGAGAGGCAGCTCAAGATAGAGCTAGGGAAAGGGCTGCGTTGGCAGCTGCCGGTTTGACGGAGGCGTCGGGAAGGGTCCCTGAGCCAGGTAGAAGGACTACGGGAATATTCCCTGTGAAGGTGAATAATACTCGCCTCGGAAAAGGGATGGGGAAGAAGGATGAAGGACCAAGTACGGGGAACTAGGCTGACCTTGGTGTCCGGAGTATCCACCCACTGTCATTGCAGACACATTAATTGATTAATGTTTTATTGCAATTTTGCTAGCGTGTAGCGAGTCAAGAGTTGACCGTGCTTGAACTCATCAAAGATTGTTTTAACCGTAATGAATTTGTAGGTTAATTGAAAAGAGTTTTTCGAAACACAAGCGATTGATGCTTATTATTTTTTATTTTTTTTGAGACCGAACCAATGATGGCTGCCTACGTTCCTTACAATTGGACTAAGGGGCTCAGGTCACCGTAGTTCGACGCTTTAGGTGATATTTGAGAAAAACAAAGACAAAAGAAGTGCGACCCTGTTTTTTACCTGGATCATTGTTGGGAATGTATCCAGTTGGGTATTACTCTTTTAGCACTTTAATTTTACTGAGGGGGTGGTGTATGGGGAAGGAGAGTTGACTCGTGCTCTTCCTCAAACGAAGTATCTGTGGAGCTTGCTTCCGTTCACGGGGTTAACGAAAGGGTTCCCATTCAAATCTTCTAACCTCATGGCTCCTCCGAAGAAGATTCTTTGTACCACGAACGGACCTATCCAGGTAGGCTCTCACTTTTCGAGGGGATTGGTCTGCGTAGGAGGCTTTTCCTTTAGCACCAAGTCGCCTTCTCTGATGTCTCGGATCTTGACTTTCTTATCAAAAGCTTGGGCCATCCTGCTTTGGTAGGCACGAGTGTGCTCCATGGCTTTCAATCTGCGCTCGTCGAGTAGAGAAAGTTCGTCGTGACGGCTATGAAGCCATTCGACTTCATTGATCCCGTTTTCCAAGAGGACTCGGAGGGATGGAATTTCCAATTCCACGGGTAACATTGCTTCCATTTCGTATGTAAGTTTGAAAGGAGTCTCCCCTGTGGCGGTTCCGACTGATGTTCTGTATCCCCAGAGGGCTAGATGTAGCTTCTCGGGCCAATCCCGACCTCTGACGGTCATTTTTCTGATTATCATTGCGAGAGTCTTGTTTGTTGCCTCTACTGCACCATTAGTTTGAGGTCTGTAGGGAGAAGACTTGTGGCGTGTAACTCTGAACTCGATCAACAATTGGTCACAATCTCCTTCAAAGTGGGTCCCATTGTCGGATATGATCTCGTTGGGCACTGAATGTGCGCTCGCCAAAATTTGAAATGAAAATAAATGAAGGAGTCGCCACGCCATTTTTAAGGGGAAACATTGAAAACCTTTTTTTTTAGAGAGAAAAATATGGGTTCGGGAGTCAGGTTACGTGTTGGGAAGAACCGAGAGTTCACCCAACACGCCTCGTCCGTAGATGAGTCTTTCAATTAAACATTCAAGCAAATCAAAAAGTGTGTGCAAATGTTGACAATGAACAAGTGTGGTAAACATGCATTTTATTTAATATGAATCGAGGTTTACAACTTGTGAGCCCATTATTTAGGGAGGCCACATCCCTGCTACAACAATCTAGAACAGATTACAAGAGAAGAGGGTTTTTGCAGACAAGTCACGATATGTCGCATGACACATGATACAGACGACCACATATGTCGCGTGACACAGGATCACCTATGACCAATGTGTCGCGTGACATACAGAGGCCATCTGCAGAAACTTACATGATGAACACCAGAATCAACAACAACTAACACAGATCTAATTAATTGACTAGATTAGATACGAAATACAGAAATAACAACAAATCGACCCCGGGGGTGTGGTTACCCCTTGGGGTTTAAACACCAAATTCAAGCAAGTATTCAACAATAATAGCTCAATTACATAGATTAAACAAGTTAAACAGAGAGATTGCGATTGGGATTGAGTAGTCTAGACAGATAGAGTCTGATTACTGAATCCTAACAGAAGTAGACAATAGAATTATGAAGAATTGAGTAGAAGGAAGAGAGAAGAGGGAATTTGAGAGTTGTTACCCTTGTTGCTTCCACGAATCCTGTATCAAGTTAGATACAGAACCCTTCAATTGCAGCTTCTGGTCTTGGGAGGATTGATACAAAGGGTCCAAGTAGTTTGGTTTAGGAAATGGGTTTGGATTGGAGGGAATTGGGTAGGTTGAAGGTAGGAGAGAGAGAGAGTTGTGTTTAGGGGATTCGTTATGATGCAATTTCTGCAGAGTAACAGTAGGCTGAAGTTGGGATCCATTTCTGAGAAGGGAAGGGTCTTATTTATAGGCTGTAGTTAGTGGTCACCTTTTGTCGCACGACTATACGCAACCACTTTCCATGCCTCGACTTGTCGCGTGACACAAGGTGGCCTCAACCGTTTTTGGTGCCAAAACCAGTTTCTGGAACATTCAGGCCTAAATACCTAAAAAGTCCAAAAAAGTTTATTCCCAACAGATCCCTTGGCATGAGTAAGGTACCAAAAGGTACTTCCTTCGCGTGAAACTTGTGAAATGTTTTCGGAAGTCTCGGGATAGGCCGGGAATTTACCAAAATGCCCCTTAATGCAGTTTTATTATGTTAAAATGCATCTAATAAGGTTGCGAAATGGATTGGCGTACTTACAGAGACCCTCGGCAACGTCACTTTTGGAAAAAGTGGGGTTATCGAAAAAATAAGACCCAATCCCAATGAGCATCAAGGGATAAGGTAACAGGCTAGAGGGTGAATCGAGGAGTCTAATGGCTGGACCATTTTGAGAAAGGATTCCTACGTATCCCTTAAAAAACGAATCAAGCCAAATCGTAGTTCGGAATTACCAAAACTAATCCATAAGCAAGAAAGAGGTAGAGATATATCTTCATACCTTTGCTGTGCTTACCTGTGACTTCTTGAGGGGTCGGTACTACTGCGGTTGGCTAGTAGCTGCCTTTTATGCCAGGTTGTTGTTGTCGGAGGGTCTCACGCTGCAACTGGTATTTGTGAGTAGCTGTCGGAGGGTCTCATGCTATTGTTGTTGACGAGTTGTAGCTGCCGGAGGGTCTCATGCTACAACTGGTCTTTGTGGATGCCGGAGGGTCTCATACCACTTTGTTGGTGCAGGGTAGTTATCGGAGGGTCTCACACTACTACTGCTTCTCTTCGTGCGTGCCGGAGGGACTCATACCACTTTGTTGGTGCAGGGTAGTTGTCGGAGGGTCTCACACTACTGCTGCTTCTCTTCGTGGATGCCGGAGGGACTCATACCACTTTTTCTTCTGCTTTGCTGGGGATAGGTGTAGCTGCCAGGGGTCTCACACTACTTCTTTTTGCTCTGTTGGGATCAGTGTAGCTGCCAGGGGTCTCACGCTACTTCTTTTGCTCTATTAGGGATCAGTGTAGCTGCCAGGGGTCTCACGCTACTTCTTCCCTTTTGTTGTTCTTTTACCGGTTTTGCTGCTGGACGATCTTTGTTGATTGTTTGCTTTTTGTGTCCTCAGCTTTGCTTGGGAAGCCGGGGACTCTGCTTTTGTCTGTGCCTCGAGGCTACTGGTCTTTGGAACTTTGCTTGCCAGGGAGCAGGTTCCTCTTGGTGCTCTGGGGTCACTGATCTGGGAACTTTGCTTGCCTGGGAGCAGGTTCCTCTTTGGGATTTTTGCTTGGTAAGTCGGGGACTCTGCTTTCTGGGGAGTTGGCTTTTCTTTTTGGGATTTTTGGGGCCGTTAATCTTGCTGTGCTCTGCTTGGGAGACTATCATGGGTACGGACTTTTGTTCTCTTCTTTTTTTTTTTTTTTCCGATTTGGCTTGAGGGCCAGTCTTCGAGGCGTGGCGAGACTCAGTTAATCATTGTACCTGCGAGGGAGCTTACAGAGCATGCCATCAGGGGTTAAAATTGCAAATCATCAAATCATAGGGGTATTTTGAAGATTTGGCTTATGGGGATCGTTGTGTCGCGCGGCTATTTAAAGCCAGTGAGCAATCTCTCATAAAGGCGGACAGTCTTCATTTTTGAAACACATTCTTGGAGGGAGGTGGACGGTTTTGCGAGGAGAAAACATCCCTGTGCTCAATTTTGAGTGCCATTGATCGATTCTAGGGCTTGATTTTGCTTTCGACTTGTCACTATGCCTCCTAGACAAAGACCCACAAAGAAAGGTCCTACCCAAGCTCAGTTAGCCACTCGAAGAAAAATGCTTTAAGGAATCAACGGCCATTCGTCCCTCAAACTGTGAGAGGAGATTTTTATCCACATCTTAGAGAGCACACCTCAGCGCCGGAGAAGAAAACGAAGGTAATTTTTGTAACCCTTGCTTTTTGTTGTAATGAAAAATCGGATTTTGTGCCAAAATGATTGGATTCTTTTTCTCTGTTGAACTCATGAATTTATTGCATGTTTTGAGTTATTTAGGAATTATGAATGCATGCTTAAATTCTCAAACCCTAGTTCTGCTTGGAAAGTGAAATATGCAATTGATTGATTGACATGCTTTTCTTTGGAAAGAATTTTGGGATATTCATACTGCTTATTTGTGTTTACCTGCAGGAGTTGCGTACCCGGGGTTCTCCATAGGTCATCAGCCGGTTGTGGGATCTACTGCCCGGCAGTCAGGAGCTTGATCATTCGCCGAAAGGCTTAGTATATGCTGCCGGGTTGGGGCGATTCTTTGAGATGGCGAGGGCTGTTGGAGGTACTCAGAGGAGTGTTGGACTGGTGAAAGCGTACTCACTCCTTCCACTTTTCTTGGGGTGAGGCGACTGTCACGCCATACGACTTTGCTGTTATTATGGGACTTCCTTTTGCTGATGAGCCGTTATTCTTGGAGGAGCCTGTTCTTGAGGATGACCCTCAGCCTCCCACTGAGGCCTATTTCATGGAGCTGATCGGCTTTGTTCCCCAGGACAAGAAGGGGAACGGATACGAGCTAGGGGATCTCCATGGCCAGATGGTTGAGCAGAGTAATGGTTATCCAGTTGAGGTGGCAGATACTGAGGAGGATAGGTTGAGGGCTCTGAGATTGGCTAGGGCTTTTGTATGGGTCGGCTTTTCCGATATGTTGTTTATCAATGCCACATCTTCAGCTTTGCTTTCCTTGTTAGAGCTTTTGAGGGATTGGACTACTGTTGGGACCCTGTCTTGGGGAGAGGCCGGATTGGCTGAGTTATATCTGGCTCTTGATGATGTCAGCAGGGGGAAGGCTAAGTCCTTCAACTGCTGTCATTTAGCTTTTGAGGTATTTCTTGGTTTGATCCTCTCTTTCGAATATCATTTCTTTCTGTTCCTTCCTTTTCTTATCAATCTGTATTTGCTTTGTCCTTTCTTTTCTCAGGCTTGGGCTTATGAGGTTATTGGTTGCTATGCTTGGCAGGTGGGGGAGGTGTACCCGGCCACTACATTTCCCGCTATGAGGCGCTGGGTGAAGGACGCACGGCAGAAGGTTCGGACAGTGGATACCAAGGGACGGGTGACTGCCTCATATGATGATACCATTATCTGCTTACGGAGGACTCCCGGGAGTCTGACTCTATTTCCTTGGACTGACCGATATGATAGGGTTAATCTAGAGTATGCTCTTCATCTGACTGAGTGCCGCAAGTTGCTGGTGGGCTTGCTGGGGACGCTTTGTATTTGGGAGAGCGGGTTTATAGACATCACGGTCCTGGTAGCGTTGCTAGAGTCCCCTCTGATCCTCCCGCTGATATATGGTTCCCTCGAAAACTGGAGGATGTGGCCGCTTTGATCCAGGGAGAGCCTGCTTTCAATTATACTGAGGATGATGGGGATTATGGAGCTTATGTGACGGCGAGGTTGAGGTCGCCGCAGGTGGCTCCGAGACGTGATGCTCAGGGCACCGGCCCCTCTACTAGACATGTCGCAGACGCACCTTTGCCTCCTCCTTTTGTTGATTTTCAGGATGGAGATCATATGAGGCGGGCCCCTCTCGATACCAGCCGGATTTATCCATATTTTCATCTCCCTGAGGGCACTCGATCTGTAAGTAACTGCCTTTTCTCCGTTTATTGTTTCGGACTGCTGAAAACCCTTGTCTTTCATGATGACTGGTTTTTTGATTCTTCTTCTGTTTGATTATTATCAGGTCTCGGATGACACTTACTGGAGCTTTGCTCGTCATTATACTGGAGCCATGGATATGATTGATCAGCTGGTGAGTAGCAACCGTTATTTGAGGGAGCGGTGCTCGGCTCGGAGCTCTGATGATAGTGATTCCACACTCAGCTTGCCTGGCAGGAAGAGAGCTCACACTGACATGTCTGTTGAGGATACACACTGGCCCAGGACCAAGACTGTTCCTCGTCGTCCACCTAGCCCTTCCAGTTCTGATAGTGATGCCTCCAGAGATCCTCACGAGCTTGAGACTACGACCATTTCTGTTATGCATGAGCTTTTCCGAGATGATCCCGTTGTTTACCATGATCCTGTTGCTGATCCGGACCCTGAGGAGGGAGATGCAGATGGAGAGGACAGCGAGGATGCTGATGGCGATGATGATAGCTCTGACGATGATGGTGGTTCTTACATTTCTGGAGATGATGGCTCGGAGTAGTTTCTTGGATTGATTTATGGCTCCTTTGATTATTGTACCCTGCTTTGGCAAGAAACAGACAAACACTCTTTTCCCTCTTTTCTTCTTTTTTTTAGTTACATTGCACCTTGTACTTTATTAGTAGTTATTAGTTGTTTGTACGAGTCCACCTTTTTGGGAAGAATGGGAATGAATGGCTTTTGAATGGTTATGGCATGAGTATGAATGATTTGCATGTTTTGGCTTGTATATGTGAATGGTGAATGTGTAGGTTATTTGAATGAAATCCCCTCTCCCATGATGCTTGCAGGGTGTCTTTGCTGTTTTGCAGTTTGAAACAAGTCGAGACGTGCCCTAGTACTGATCAGATTGCAGCTTGCTGATGTCTGGTGTTGGACTTACTATGTCGCACGACTCAAGGCAGCCAGGGTATATTCTATCGCGTGACATAACAAACCAGGTTGACAGGTTTTCCAAAATAGACTTCTTCATTGCCTCCAAGCTTTATCCTCTTGCCCAGGATATGGAATTCAGTAGCTTCATCCTGAAGTAGGCCTCTTGTAACAAAATCCATTCTCAAGTATTGATATTATAGAAACAGCCCCGGGAACCACACACGTACACACATCAACTTCTGACCAAGCCCATGTCTGCCACACAGTCTTTTGCAGCCCCAGGATGAGATTGATCTTCAGGTTTTAGTCAGTCAGACGGCGGACAAGACTTAAGAATGTTTTTATATGCAGGGGCACATTTTTTTGAAGGTGGAATGAGTCTTGGGCCTGCGTATGACACACTCACTTATGGGTTTGACTCTTTTGGGAGAGTGTAAGCATTACAAGGTGTGGAGAGTGTATGTGTAAGTACTCCAATTTGAGTTGGTAGCTTTTTCGTTAGAAAATTAACGATAGTTCTAACATTCCTAACATTTCTAACAATTCCTAACTTTTCTAACAAAGCAAGGGTAAAGTAGGCATTGCCATTTAAAGTTAAACCAAGAAAAGAATCTCAAAAAGCAAAAGAAATTGGAAAAATCCGAATTGGGCAAGTTGAAAAACACAAACTGCTGGAATTTTTGAATATTATTCTTCCTGTCCAAAGCCTGGAGCTGCATTTAATGCACCAGGGCACGCGTCAAGACCATCCGCGTGGACCAAAATGATATTTTCAGAGGCTTATAAATTGAACCCTCCTCTCTCAGTTTACACAACACAAATCACTCACAGCAACAGCACTCTGGCGAAAAATAGAGAGAAAACAGTGGGAATTCACTTGAATTGCCACCATTTTCTCTCCAATCTTTCCCAAATCCCACTCACTCAAAATACTTTCAAATCACTCTCATACATACTCTCATACATACACTAACTCTAGCTCAAATCACCCTTTAGGAGGAGGATTAGAGAGAAAACATAGAGGACTTCATTTTTATCTACTTGTTTTCTCTTTGACCAACTCTAATCACCAACCCTAAACACTTTCAAACCCTAAACACATTCAAACCCTAAACACATTCAAGCCTTTGAATCCATTCAAATACAAAACACAAAGAAGATAGGTATAACCTCCTTCTCTTCACCCTAAAATTCTCTCATCCATGCATGCATTTTCAAACTCCAAAATGTAGTTTGTTCATCTTCTTGCCCTAGATCCAAGAAGATCACCATGGAAGTTCATCTCCATGGTTGATCTTCTACAAGGATCGACATTACTTTCAAAGTATTTTTACTTACTTGCAAACATGTTTTCAAAACCCTAAAAATCATTTTCATACATCAAATCTTGATTTCAAAGGATAAAATTCCCCTTCCCAAGCAAATGAAATGCTTAAGTCCTAATGTACCCTAAGGATGGCTTGATCTAGTAGATCGCCACTAAAATTTCTAGTGACTACTAATCAAAGCCTAAGGAAATGGGGACAAGCATGGATGCAAAACCCCCTTTAAAATCATGTTTTCCTTCTTGAGAAGTTGCTGTCCAGTAGCAATTTTCTAAGACCCCAGTCTATGGTCTAATTTTTGGACACAGATAAACTTGGAATTTGGTGTTGACTACAAAACACTTTTTGTAGCCAACATCCATAGATTTCCAGTCATATTTTTAATTTATTTTTTTAGTGAGTAAAACTCCCTTTTTCAAATTCTCTTTTAAAGGTCAGTTCCTCAGTCTCTGGAAGTCCAGATTTCATATCTGAGATATCCAGAAGGTTTTGGGTCCTCATATCATCTCCATAATGGAAAATTCTTTCACAGAAATTTTATTTAAGGTGTTTTGTACAACTTTTATTCTCGGATTTTCCCCAGATTCTGAGATTTTTAAGCCCTTAAACCCATTTTAAAATAAAGTGTCCACTGCCTTTTTCATTCTGGCAGAAATGTGTTTCAACTTCAAAAAATCTTTTGAGCCTCAAAACTCAACCCAAAAATCATACCAAAAATCATGAGATTTGTTCAAAGTCTAATAAAGAGTTTCCAATTTTTACTTTTCAGATTCAACTTAGTTTGGCCAAAACACACACACACACACACACAAATGATTTTAAATGTTTGGAAGACTCGTTTTACGAGGCATTCCGGGTGAACACTAACGTTCTTCCCGGCGTGTAACGTGACCTCCGAACCCAAATCTATGATCTCGGGCATTTTTCAAAGTTTTGGCCCTTAAAACAAAAATGGCGTGGCGACTCCGTTTGATTTCAAAAATCGGGTACATCACAGTGGCGACTCCGCTGGGGATCTTGTTAGCTTTATTTTTTTTAAAAAAATATGATATTTGGTATATTGGTGGAAACCATTAAAATTCCCGTTATCGCCTCCTAACACGAGTCGGGGATAAATTGTGGTTTAACAATCCCACGTACCGGTATCATTGTTTTCAAAAAAAAAGAAAAGCTTTTGAGGGTCAAGCTTCCGTCCCGACATTTGAAATCATTTGTGGTGTGTGTTGATTTTTCACATTTTCGTGTTGTTTTGGCCGCCTCGGAAAAGTCAAAATTTTGACTGTTGGACCTGTTGCCTCGGATTTTGAATTATGTGCTTATGTGTGCATTGACTTTCAAAAAAAAAAATTCCAAAAAAAAAAAAAGAAAAAAAAAGAAAATTTTCAAAAAAATCATCATGCATCATACTTTTTAAGACACATGAAAAATTTCTATTTTACTCGTAAAAGAAGATAGATCGCTTGCACACTACGCGCACGTGACCTTACACCGCACACTACGTCCCTAACCCGGGAAATCCTCGTCGCGGCCCGTTTGGTCTTATTACGCCTCTCGGTGCAAGCACGGGACTACCCAAACATCCCATGGAGCCTCGTGTCGATCATGCACTTGTCCGTGACACACTTTGTCCGAGACCCGGTTGGTTTTTAGTCCGGGTCCGTGTCATGCTGCGTCTCGTGTATAGACCTTTCCTTTCAAGCCTTAGTCGGCATACCAAGTCAATATCCTTCGGGACCCTAATCGCCGAAGTTCTCGCCGGTTTTCCGTCATGGACTTTGACCAGATATTGACTCGGCGCCTTGACTTTGACTCGATCGGCACAAATTATACACCGACTCCCAAAGATGACACTGAGTCATCAAGGATTAATGATTATTTCATGACTAATTACGGCCTAATTGACGACAAGTCAAGATCAATTGTGGACATTCATCAGTCCAAATCATGCCGACTTTTCGTCGAGCCCTCGGACATGATCTTGACTTCTGACGTCAGCTTTGTCCGTAATTTACATCGAATGCTCGTTAAGACTTGATTACCCGCCAGAATTTTAGGATCGTGTTTCATTTTCGGTCGGTGGGACCCGCTTGCCCTATAGGACCCTCGCCCGGGGCTGTCCACCATGGGAAGTCGAAATACAGGTGGAATACGAGGGGCTTATAGACGTAGTGATGGGGCCCACTGATCCAGGATCCAGAGTAGTTTGCGAAAAAGAAGAGCAATCTTTTCCAACCGATTAGGTTAATAAAGCATGTTTTAAGTAAACAAGAACAAATAATTGCATGTATCATGAGCCCTAAGCCCAAACACCAACCTGTTTCGCTTTCCCGAGTCTGAACCACACCCTTTTGCGCCTTCCACGAAGCAAAGTTTGGATCAAGCCCCGGGTCATCGTTTGTTCAAACTCACATTCCGGAGTCGATACTTCATTGGTTTCCTCCTTCGCTTCAGCTCAAAGTTTCGTAATGGCCAACTCGTAGGAGAACTGTGGGGACTTACAGCTCCGCACCCCGAAAATCCGCAAAATGCCGAGCGGGAATCAGGTGTTGGAACAGATAAGACAACATCAAGAGGCTCATATCGCCCGGCTTATTGGAAGGTATCGTAACCCGTGGGCTAACAATTGTTCGCAACCCTAATGGAATCTTTACCGTTGATGCGAAGATTGGAACTAATTACCATCCCGGCATGCCAACTACCATCAAATGCCCCGTTCCCTTTCGTGTGGAACTACTAATGGGCCAAGCATCCCCCACCTATCACTCACCGCCTCTCGGCCTCATTGTATCGATACTCCTCAGCCCGATCTAGGTCAAACCGCTCCGGTGCCTCTCGTGTCTCACCACCAGGATTGAACCGCTTGGCTTCCGCCCCACGCCTCGGAAGGGGCCGGTTGACTACTTCACAACATCACCGGTTCAGTCATCATCTCGGAATGGGTCAGCTTCACGAATTCTCAAGCCCAAATAGCCTCGACATGGCTCTACAAGCCATTTTGGGACAGCTTCGCTTCTCGTGCTCCATGGTTCGAGGGGGCCAGCTTTCTTCCTCCAATTCTCGAAGCACACTTGCCCCTATGATACCGCAAGATCACATGGGCCACCTGTGCTCTTATCACCACTTCATCGGGTTTACCGTATTCACAACATCCTCCAAGCTCTACCTCGCCCCTCCAGCTTGGGAAGTCCGACAAGGTCAAATGCTCCTCATAAAATTCTCCACCCTACTGCATGCTAAGCTGCTCCCCGCTCATCAAGTACAAAAGATGCACATTACCCTTGTAGTCACGTTCCTCAGTGTGGTCAAGGCACGTTCAGTCCTACTGTTACGATGCCTCAAACCTCATGTCTTCAGCAGCCTTTTGGATCCGCACTCACTGCTCCCTGGTATCCACCCATTACGAGCCATATATCCTCATCTTCGGCAACTGCCAGGCCTTATGAGGAGGGTTACGGTCACGCTTTTAATGCTCGACCGTCATCCCTCCCATCGCAGTACTTCCTACTGTGGTTTCATTTACTGATGCCAATCTTGTGGCGGTGTCGTGCAGTCCCAGTGTTCCTATTGACCCGTCCAAAGGATTATTGAAAGAACCAATTAAGAAGGTACAAGAAAAGCCTAGCAACGAGAGTATCGATGATCGCTCGACTCGGGCCATCTCACCATACCAATCTTGTGTATCTGACACGAATGAGTTTTACAAAAGGTCAAATCTCGACGATTACATCGATGAGTACATCAAAAGGGTTCGTGCACGGGGAAGCACTACGGGTCGGAACATGTCTCACCGCTATAAACCTTACCCTTCCAACA
Organism: Adenophora triphylla var. japonica; assembly: GCA_022495995.1. Lineage (NCBI taxonomy): Eukaryota > Viridiplantae > Streptophyta > Magnoliopsida > Asterales > Campanulaceae > Adenophora > Adenophora triphylla. The sequence goes on from JAFEMH010000325.1 coordinate 27,881, forward strand.
CGGCTGCAACATCCATTAAAGGAAAGAGGGCATTGTGTACAACTGACGGCATCCAAAAGCAACCAAGAAATGGTGGTCCTCTAAGGCGACGAGAACATTTTGATGATTTTGGGATGCCCATGGGCTTAATTTTCAAGGGTTTAGTAAAGGAAGGCCTTTTGGAGCCCCTCAGGCACTACCATCCAAGGAGCTCAAATGCACTCCTTGACATGAGTAAGCACTGTGCCTTCCATGATCATTATGGCCACACGACCGACGACTGCACAGTATTGAAGAGAGCGGTTCAAGGGTTAATCGAAACAGGCAAGCTTGAGCGCCCCAATGGACCAAAACCGGTAAACCCTGTTCAGAATGGTGACCAAGTAAATGACCAAATCTCGAATCAAAGATCACTAAGAGTTCATTCTCCCCCAAAGGAGAAACCACATCCTGAAGGTTTGGGTGTTCCCTTAAGCAAAGATTTAAATAGCTTGCTAAAGCAGGGTCTCCTTGAACCCATGAGAAACTATCAGCCCAAGGATCCCAAAGTCCATTTGGACACCACTAAGCATTGTGCCTTCCACCAGTATCACGGTCATGTAACCGATAACTGTACAGCTTTGAGAAAGGCAATTCGGGGGTTAATTAAGAAGGGCAAACTCGAGCGCCTCGGTGATCTCAACCCTGCCGATGATCATTTCTCAAATAACACGAGTGTAAACATGATTGAGTTTCGTGATTCAAGCTCTGTGAATTCAATAGGCTATGGCAAGCCAAAGGATTTAGTCGCAACAAATGTTGAGAATGGCTGGTTCGACTGCAACAAGCATGTGACAATGGCAAAGCCGAATTTGGTGAAATGCTTTGAACTCTCGCCCTCCGATAAGTTCACAACTGACGCCAAGGGTAACTGGGATCTGATGGCGGATAAGGCAACCGTCAGGGCCGGTGAGCGACGAATTCCTGAAGTTACCAAAGGCAAGCATAGTCTGCCATAGTTTCATGAGGAATTCGCTGAAGGGAAGAGACGTGGTCCAACAACAAAGAGTAGCTAGACTAGGGGCTACCCATCCTTTAATATTAAAACAGTCTTTTAGTCAACCTTCGTAGGTTCTAGTACTTTCTTCGTTCAATCAACTCCTCCTTGGACATTGTAGTTAATCTTAAATTTTCTATAAAAGAGTCTTTTTCTTTTCCTGCTAGACTTGAGACATTATTTGCACACCTACATTTAATGAAATAGTTTTATTCTGAATGATCATTCGCATTGCTCAACAAATAATCTCTGGAAATGATTAAGATTTTAATTAATTGGTGCGAGAAAGTCAACTAATGCCCTCCCTATACACTTTCCTCACCTCACAAAGGCCTCCATCAAGCCATACACTTTCCAAAACATGTCCCCATCATCACCTTGACCAAGTCAACGACGGCAAAGAACATCAAAGAACAACAAAAGGTCACTCAAAGACGAAAGATTGACCCCATGTCGACAAAAAAAAAAAAAAAAAAAACAGGGCTTGCCTTCGCCTCACGTGCATCAAGAAAGTTCGAGCAGAGGCTCACCTTCAAAAAAAAAAGAGAGCTCAAGCAAAAGCTTCAAAAAAAAAAAAAAAAAACAAGAGAGCAAAAGCAAAAGCTTCAAAAAAATGAGGCCAAGGACCCAAGACCGCCGATCGAGGCTTGACATGTGGGCAAAATTAAAGTCCGAAGAACGAAAGTTGTCGACAACAAGGGAGCAAGAAAGCAACGACAAAAACTCATCATAAGCCCATAAGCCGAATTCAAAATCTTTCCTCCCCAATGAAGGATGATGATCAAGAAGCAATGAAATCACGGAAGAAGCCGTCAAAAAATGACTTGTCAAGGAACATCTCAAGGCCCGTTCCTTATCATTCAAGCTTCCCATCCGACCCTTTTTCACCAAATGGACCACAAATGTTCATACCCTTTTCCAAAGCCAAACACAGTTCAAGCCCGAACTACGGCGACCTGAGCTCCTTATAATAAGGGGAACGTAGGCAACCAGAAATGGTCCGGTCATAAACACATCCAAATCCCAAGAAAATTCGGTCTCATCAATGGCCTCTCCTATACACAATCTTTCTTCACAATTCGCCAACTTTACCCCTGGTATTGGTCGACTTTCTCCTCATGATTAGTCAAAATGTTTGTTCATATCGAGATTAGGGGTTTGAGTAACCCGAACATTAATAAAGGGTTTTAAGCAATCTTGTGATCATTTTGAATGAAACATGTTTTCAGATGTCTCGACAAGTCTTCTTTTTCTACATTATAGGAAAAATAGAGCTAAACACTAATTTTCTGTCAGCAGGGGCTTCCATACACTTTTACAAACCTTTCTGCACTTATGCTCTCTCAAAAGAGTCAAACCCAAAGCGAGTTCTTTTGTGCCTTCATCAAATGAGGCCATCAAATAATACAAGTCGGGGATTCGTCCCCACTTTTCGAAAAATATGCCCCTGCAGGTATACATTTCTAAATTGTTTTTTCTTTTACATTTTCTTCCGGTTGACTAATTGACTAAAGAAAATAATAAAGTAAATATAGAAGGATGGGTTGCCTCTTTTGCTACATGACAATTCAATTTTGCATTAGAGCTGCACTGTACTCTTTGAGGGAGGACTTTCGTCAAGCCATTTGTTTAGAGTGGGGCTTCTCTGGTCACGCCGGTTCTTCACTTTGCTACAAGATGGGCTGGGTCTTTGTTTAGACTCATCTCAAAGATCGATGCACGCAATGCCTACCAGGTTTGTGTCAGATTCACAATCGTGAGACAAAGGCTCTACCAAGTCACTTCTTCAAAGTCAAGACTTCGCAAACACATCTCTTCAGACCAAGGCCTCGCCAAGCAAAGTGAGATTTGATCCCCATGCTGGTCGGGGGTTTGTCAAGTACAGCTTTTTAATGTCCAAGATTGAGGACGGAATTTTAATCAGAACCAGGGATTCATCATGGCTACTATTAAAATCCCTTGGACCAATAAGAATGAGGTGTTGATGATCAATTTTGGAAGGTGTCAGGAATTTTGATTTGACGATTGCCCTCAACCCCGATGGGACTTTCACGATAGAAGAGGAAGAAGATCCCCATCCCTATCTCAGCCAGACAGACTACCGCCAAATGCCACCACCTTCCTTACATGGAACCTCCACCGGGCAACACTCTTCTCAACCTCGCGGATCGCCCATCCTTTCGCCCGGCCTGGTATACATTCACGCTCAGCCTGGGATACTGCTTGGGGAAACAAATTGAATTCAATCCGATTTGGGCTAGTATGGTGTGCCTCGAGGCGTAGGGGTCAACTCGGTATGTCGCAAAGCTAGCCAGTATGCCTCAGAAATGGGTACGGATCGGCCAGGGGCTTCTCATTTACATCAGCTTGGTATGGCTTCTCAGTTGGGTTTGGGACGGCGGTCAACTATGGATCAATTTGAACTTCTCAGCCCCAGTAGTTTGGAATGCCTCGACAAAGAACTCCGGGCCTTCAAGACAAGAGCCTGGGGCCCCCTAGACCTCACAAGTCTCACAAGATCCCTTCATGACCGCCTCAATGGGACAAAGAAACCCCCAATCCCACTCTCGGTCGCCCGTGCTACTCCAGGATGCCACCACCAGCCTCCTATGGTACTATCTCCTCGATCTTTGGGTCACCAGCCTCCCCAACTACGACTACTGGATCAATGCAGCCTGACGGATGGATCAGTTCGCAGCCTCGCAGAAACAAAATCGCATTTTAATGTCTTCTCATGGTTGGGGTACCTTGGAATGCCACAAGAAATTGGGATCCCGTCTCGGCTCGGAAACGATCAAGCCGAACCTTCACAATAACAGCTTAAAGTGCCGCAGAACAGCTTGGGATGCCACCACAGCTTTGGTTCGGACAACAAAATGATGCTAGTTCACCGCCCTAACCCATCTCTCACTCGTGGATCAATGGGCCGCAAGCCCCTATCCCAGCCATCGTAAATCACCAGGATCGGCAAAGATCCTCCCGGTTATGCACCCTCGCCACAAACCTAGCCATGCAATTCAACAACCAGTGGACAAACCGCATTTAAGCCCACTTATGGGACTCACTCCGGAAATCCAAGCTACCCAAATACATCGTGTCTACCACCACCCTCTTTGTCAATTGGAAGTTAACAAAGAAGCCATCGGGTTCTATCCCTTTGACCAGGCTCCTACTCACACTCCCTGGTAATTCGGGCCAAGGACAAGTTTTCACCTACATCCCCTGATCGGCCGTTCCTCCACCCGCCTTCTCCGCTCAAACTGTAGCTCCTCTCTAGCTCGCCACCGGCTTGAACACTCGGTTCCACCACTGCACTCCTCATCCGGTTTTGGTTCGTGGAACAAAGAAAAGGAATTGAAAGCGCAGATTGCCGAATTGACCGCTAAGAAGTCCGCTTCCGGCCTACGGACCCGACTCCATTGTTCCCCGCCCCACAAATTCGTGATGCCTAAATCTGGACATCTTGGATTGACCGCATGCCCGAAAACCCATCTCGGACACGTATACCTTGGCAATGAAGGCCAAAGGGTGCACCAATCGGTTGGCGGACTATTTCACCTCTCTTTGAAATCCAAAGTGCTTTGAAGTGGTTCTTCCGCTTAAAACCCGAGGTCGTGGCTACATGGGACCAGATTACAAGTGCCTTCACAGAAAAGTATAAAGAGTTGACTTGCAGACAACAGTGCAGCATCCCGACGAGAACATCGGGGATTTTTACGAGCATTGGAACTTGAAACTTAGCGGAATGGCAACTCCTCCTTCTGAAGAGGCGCAACTGGACATCTTTCAGTCATGCTTGAAGCCGCATTTAAGGGCCTCACTTAGCAATTTCCCCTATCCGGATCTTCGGACAATGGTCAATTCCGGCTAAATTTGAGAGGGCTTACAATCGCCACAGAAGTTGTTGCACCTCGCTACGCACACCAAATTTCTTCCACCTCCAACACGACTCCAAATTTCACCCTATTCGGGACAGGATTGCAACAATGCCACTCCTTTCGTGCCAAGGAAAAGTGATGTGCCCAAGTCGCGAAGCCTTAAGATTGAAGATTTCGGAATGCCTTTGAGCGACGTCTTTCAGGGATTTGTTTGACCGTGACAACCATCAGCCCATGGATCCCGGTGTCCCTTTGGACACAACTAAACTCTGTGCTTCCCACTAGTATGCTCCTGAAAAAGGGCGATGTGAGAACTGATCGAAAAGGGTACTCCAAGGACCCAAGACAGTCAACAATATGATTGAAGCCATAAACAAGCCAAGTGCCACTATGGCTAACAGTTCCCATATGGAAGACACTCTTCGAAGAGAGGGTTCTAGTTTCATAGTTGTTATCAAAGATGGGTTTCTCACTTCATGACTGTAAGTGCTCCAATTTGAGCTTGTTAGAATTTTCGTTAGAAAATTAACGAAAGTTATAACATTTCTTACAATTCCTAACAATCCTAACATTTCTAACAAAGTGAGGGCAAAATGGGCATTGCTATTTAAAGATAAACCTTCAAAGGAATCTTAAAAAGAAAAAGAATTAAGAAAATCCTGAAACAGCAAGTTGAAAAACATTTTCTGCTGATATTTTTAAATTTTATTCCTTGTGTCCAAAGCCTGGAACTGCATTTAATGAACAGTGCACGCCACCAATCCCATCCGCGCGGACATCTTTGTAAAATTCAGAGGGCTATAAATTGAGCCCTCCAGTCACAAAAATAGGGAGCCACAACACAATTTGCACTGAACCTCTGGCGAAATATAGAGAGAAAATAGTGAGAATTCACTTGAATTGTCACCATTTTCTCTTGAATCTTTCCCAACTCACACTCACTCTCAAATTCAAACCCTAAACACATTCAAGCCTTGAACCCATTCAAACACAAACTCAAGGAAGATAGGTATAACCTCCCTCTTCTTACCCTAAATCTCTCATCCATGCATGCATCTTCAAACTACAAAATGTAGTTCATTCTTCTTCTTGTCTTAAGATCCAAGAAGATCACCATGGAAGTCCATCTCCATGGATGATCTTCTACAAGGATCAACATTTTCTTTAATGTGTTCTTGTTTTCTTGCAAATGCATTTTTAAAACCCTAAAAATCATTTTCAAGCATCAAATCTCATTTTCAAAGGATAAAATTCCCCTTCCCAAGCAAATGAAGTGCTTAGTCCTAATGTACTTAAGGATGGTTTGGTATAGTTGATTCACCACTAAAATGTCAAGTGATCACTAACCAAAACCTAGGGAAATGGGGACAAGCATGGATGCAAAACCCCCCTTAAAATCATATTTTCTTTCTTGAGAAGTTGCTGTCCAGTAGCAATTTCCTCAGACCTCAGTCCATGGTCTAATTTTTTGGACACAGATAAATGTTGAATTTGGTGTTGACTACAAAACACTTTTTGTAGCCAACATCCAGATATTTCCATACATATTTTTACTTTATTTTTTGGGTGAGTAAAACTCCTCTTTTCAAATTTTCTTTCAGAGGCTAGTTCATCAGCTTCTGGGAATCCAGATCTCATATCTGAGGTTTCCAGAAGGTTTTGACCCCTCAAATCTTCTCCAAAATAGAAAATTCCTTCGCACAAATCTTATTTAAGGTGTCGGGAACAACTTTCATTCTCTGAGTTTATCCAGATTATGAAGTTTTACGACCCTTGAATCCATTTCAAAATCAAAGGTCCACTGCCTTTTTCATTCTGGCAGAAGTGGCTCTCAACTTCAAAAGGTCTTTTGAGTACCAAATCTCAATCCAAAAATCTTCCAAAAAATCATGGGATCAGTTTAAAGTCTTAAAAGAATATCCCAATTTTTACTTTTCTGAGTTTCAAATTATTTTGGCCAAAACACACACACACACACACACAAATGATTTTCAGCTTGGAAGACTCGTTTACGAGGCATTCCGGGTGCACACTAACGTCCTTCCCGGCGTGTAACATGACCTCCGAACCCAAATTTCTGATCTCGGGCATTTTTCAAAGTTTTGGCCCTTAAAACAAAAATGGCGTGGCGACTCCGTTCTTTTTCCCGGGTTTTATTTGTTTTTTTTCAAAGAAACGCGAAAAATCGAATTTTTTCCCGCGAAATGGCGACACATCATCACAGTGGCGACTCCGCTGGGGAATAAGCTTTTTTTTTAAAAAAAAATGGTATTTGGTATATTGGTGGAAACCATTAAACTTCCCGTTACCGCCTCCTAACACGAGTCGGGGATAAATTGTGGTCTAACAATCCCACGTACCGGTATCACCGTTTTCAAAAAAAAAAAAAAGGCTTTTGAGGGTCAAGCTTCCGTCCCGACTTTGAAAATCATTTTTGTGTGTGTGTTGATTTTTGCACAGTTTTCGTGTTATTTTGGCCGCCTCGGAGAAAGTCAAAATTTTGACTGTCGGAATGATGTCCCTAACTGTTGGAATTTTCGTGCTTACGTGCTTATGTGTTCATTAAATTTCAAAAAAAAAAATCAAAAAAAAGGATTTTCAAAAAAACGAAAATTTTCAAAAAAATCATGCATCATATTTTTAAGACACATAAAAAATTCTCTATTTTACTCGTAAAAGAATATAGATCGTTTGCACACTACGCGCACGTGACCGTACACCGCACACTACGTCCCTAACCCTAAGTGAAATCCTTGTCGCGGTCCGTTTGGTCTTATTACGCCTCTGATGAGCACATGTGACTACCCAAACATCCCATGGAGCCTCGTGCCGACTCATGCACTTGTCCGTGACACACTTTGTCCGAGACCCGGTTGGTTTTTAGTCCGGGTCTCGTGTCATGCCCCGTCCGTGTATAGACCTTTCCTTTCAAGCCTTTGTCGGCATACCGACTCAATATCTTTCGGGACCCTAATCGCCGAAGTTCTCGCCGGTTTTCCGCCGCAGACTTTGACCAAGATATTGACCGGCGCCTTGACTTCGGCTCGACCGGCACAAATTATACACCGACTCCCAAAGATTGACACCGAGTCATCAAGGATTAATGATTATTCCATGCCTAATTACGGCTTAACCGACGACAAGTCAAGATCAATTGTGGACGCTTATCGTCCAAACCATGCCGACTTTTCGTCGAGCCCCTGACATGATCTTGACTTTTGACGTCGCCTTTGTCTCGTAATTTACATCGAATGCTCGTTAAGACTCGATTACCCGCCAAACTTTTAGGATCGTTTTCTTTCTGGCCGGTGGGACCCGCTTGCCCTATAGACCTCGCCCGGGCCGCCCACCCCGGGAGGTCGAAATACGTGGAATACGAGGGGCTTATGACGTAGTGACGGGGCCCACCGATCCAGATCCAGAGTAGTTTGCGAAAAGAAGAGCAATCTTTTCCAACCGATTAGGTTAATAAAACATGTTTTAAGTAAACGTGAACAAATAATCGCATGCCGTATGAGCCCAATGCCCAAACACCTACCCTCCTTCCATTCCTGCACATCTGAACTCTTCGTGTCCTTTCTCCCCGCAGCCTCCGCACAAAGCTTGGTTTCGGCACCGGGTCATCGTTTGATTAGTTGGGAAGAGTCAAGCGCGTCATCGCCTTCGCCGCTTGTTCCGACTCCGGTTTCGTAATGTCTCGCATCGCCCGGTAATGATGGGGATAACGTCACTCCGCCTCCCGGACCCCTCGCACAGAGCAACAAAGGGAATCGCTTAGCAAAACGTATGAGGTTACGACAGAAGCACAGCCTAAATAGCCTTATGGAGGCTATTAAGAGTCACGGTCCGGCCGCTGCCTCAATCCGTATGGCACCTTCACCGTGGAAGAAGACGAGGATGCCAACCCCACTCTCGCCGCCCGACTACACCAGATGCCGCCACCCACCTCCTATGGTGCCACTACCGTAACCCATGCTCCTCGATTTTCGGGTCACCAGCCTCCCCAACCACGCACCACCGGATCCATGCAGCCCGACGACACAAATCGCTGGGGGCAAAATCAAGACGAATGTCTTCTCATGGTTGGGGCTATCTCGGAATGCCACAGCCTAATCGGGATCCCGCCTCGCCGGAACCGATCAATCCGGACCTTCACAAAGAATACCTACAGCTCGGAATGCCGCCACAACTTGGTTCTCGGGGCCACGCCAGAGCCCCTCCTCGTAACAAGCACTAGTTCACCGCTCCTCACACAAATCCATTCCTCACTCGACTTCTACGGGTTACCAAGCCTCCATCCCTGTCATCCGAATCACCAGACCGCAGCATTCTGTGTTACACACCTTCACCACAGTACCATGCAATTCAACAATCCGGACAGCACCCGCACTCAAGCCTACTTACGGGCCCCACTGAAATCCAAGTTATCCGGCTACATCGGGGTCAGCCTTCCACCTACTTTGCCGCTTGAAAATCAACAAAGAAGCCGCAAGGTTCTATCCTTTTGCTCAGCTCCTACTCATGCTCCCTGTGGTAACTCACCCCCAGATGTTTTCACCTACGTCCCCTGATCGGTGCCGTTCCCTCCACCCGCCCGCTCCAAAGGGTAGCTCCTCTCTCTAGCTCACCACTAGCTTGAATGCCATGGTTCCGCCACAAGACCCTCATCCGGCCCGGTTCATGGAGCAAGACAAGGAAATGAAAGCGCAGATCGCCGAACCGATCGCCAAGAAGTCTCGCCTTCCGCCTACTGCACCCGACTCCATTGTTCCTCTCGCCCCCACAAATTCGTGATGCCTAATCTCGGATCTCTTTGATGGGACCGCATGCCCGAAACCCATTTGGACACATATACCTTGGCGATGAAAGCCAAAGGATGTACCAATCGCCAGCTTGGCCGACTATTTCAGCCTATCCTTGAAGTCCAAAGGCCTTAAAGTGGTTCTTCCGTTTGAAACCCGAAGCCGTGGCTACATGGGACCAGATTACCAATGCCTTCACAGAGAAATATAAGGCCAACTTGGAATGGGAAACAAATAGGGTTGACCTACAAACAACAAAGCAAATGGCCCCGATGAGAATGTTGGGGACTTTTACAAGCGGTGGAATCTCGAAACTCGCTGAAATGGCCATCCCTCCTTCCGAAGAGGAACAACCGGACATCTTCCAAACATGCTTGAAACCACATCCGAGAGCCTCCTCGCCACTTCCCATACTCGACTTACGGGCCATGGTTAACTCTGCAGCCTAAGTTTGAAAAGGCCTACAATCCGCAACCGGCCGCCGCACTCGCCACGTATATCGGGCTCCTCCCGCAAACACCGCCTCGCTCCCGCTAAAGGCAAAGAGATGATTCACTATGCGGGACAGAATGTAACAACACGACTCCTTTTGCTCCCGTAAAACCAAATGAGCCTGCACCACGGGTCATGAATCTCGAAAACTTTGGAATGCCTCTCGAATGACATCTTTAGGGACCGGTGAAGGAAGGCTTGCCGCGGCCTTTGGAGAATTTCCAACCTAGGAATCCGAATGCTCCCGTGGATACTACAAAGTATTGTGCTTTTCATCAAGCTCACTGACATCCGACCGACAACCGCTTTACTCGAAAAAGGCAATCCAGGCTAATAGAGCAAGGAAAGTTGGAAGGCCCCGAAGGGCCTAACACAAGCTCAAAAATCCGCCGCCAAGGAACCATAATCGTGTGAATATGATTGAATGCGGAGAATCTTCGCATGCCCAGGAAGATGCCGATGAAGGTCCCCAAATACCCGTGGCCAACCTCGTCGAGGATCCCGAATTCGGATTCCCCTCGCCCTTGAGGATATCGAACGAATCAACCCATCTTGGTCTCATGTCGAGACTCCTTGCAAGAATACGAGGCCCGCTATTTCTGATGAAGGGAAGGCCAATACCGAAGAGTCAATGTCTTGGCCAAAACATGAGAGGACCATTTACACAAGATGGTTAGAACAATCGAGAAGAATTAGACAAGAAAGCTTCCGCGAGCGCCTCGTACTGGGCTTATCACAAAGAGGCCGAAGAGCATCCGGAGCTAGTACACTTCCACAAACCGGCTATTGAGAAGTCAAATACGACCCCGAAGGCAAATGAAACCGAAGAATCGAGGAGGAAGAACCCTTCGCATTCTACCTCGGTGTCAAATACGTGCCACCCTCTCACTCTTCCCCGCAGCTTCGGGAGGAGAAGCCGAGTCACAATTACCACTTCCGGAATGGGAGCATATGACAATTTTTGCGGCCGCACGCACCCATATTCCCCAACGGGTTTGACGGCGTTCCTCTCCGCCTCGAAATCCCGTAGTATGGGAAGAAGATTCCGACGACAAAGAATGATGATGATGATGACGAGAGCGAAGAGTCAACCGAGGCCCCGCATCCGGAAACAATCTGGAATAATCATGCCGGAAATGAGCCCATGGGAGCTGTGCACAATGGCCGGTTATCAAAGAAGCGACGACGAAGAAACTTCGGAAGACGAATATGAGACCGAGGACATGAAGGCCATGAAGTTTCATGGATCTCGAGCACGTGGATGTCTTAGAATTCAACACCGCCTACCATGCTTTGGGGAAAGGGTTTTCGTGTGTCCGATCCAGCCGATAGTCGAAGATCCGATCGAAAGAGGAAAATTAACTCCCATCCGCCCAAATGAGAAAATAACCATGGTTAGATCAAATCCACCCCTTAACAAAGTAACACTCCTTGTCAGTGGTTACCCAAGAAGAGGTCACCTTCCCCGAATGTATGTCGCCTTTCGTAGAAGTCCTAGAAACCGGCATGATACCGATGCGCCTCCCACACGTAACGCTATAATTATCTCCAACTCGAGTATTACGTAAAGGAACCGTAATGGCCGCACTATACCGTGGATGAAATCGAAAAGCCGCCGAGTCCCGACAAAAGCGACTCTTGTTGCATGATAACTATGAGCAAGGCGGCCATGAGAGTGAATCGAAGGACGCCCTAGCTCGTGGGCCATCCAAGGGGCAACAACACAACCCCAAACCCAAAAGCCCGTGACTGGGAAGCAGCTTATAAGTGGCCGCCCAGAAGGAGCCAAGATAAACTCACCCTCACCGTTGCTAGGCTCCGTCGTAACTAAGGGCCAATAGCCAAAAGGGCTCCCCCGACCTTAGCAAAGATTGAAGAAATCCAAATCAAGAGACGATCGATGAGGAAGTTAACCGTTGACCCGATCCGCATCTTCCAAGAGAATCCCAAGGCGTATAAGAAGGCCACGTATCAAGCACCGAAAGAAGATCGCCGCCCCTATGCTAAGACAACAAACCTGCACTTCGAGAAAGAGGATCCCGTGCTCACCCTGAAGCAAACACAGCCAACATTTCCCTCTCGGTCTCTACTCACTTCGTCCTATCCCCATAAGCCGAAGCCGGAAGAAAGCCCGGCCCGCACTCTAGTCCCTATTGATGCTACTCCCGATGACGTGGTACACTGATTGGAAACATCCACTACGGGAACATAATCACTTTCACGATCTCGACCTCCCTCAATTTGGGGCTGATCATAACGAGCCTCTCTTCATCACAAACCCAATTGGATGAACGACGCCTCCCTCGGGTCCTGGGTTGAGCAATGGGTCCTAATGAATATTCTTCCCAAAGATCATGAGCCTCGCTGATATCAAGACTACGTACTTGAAGCCTTCCTCCCTCACAGCCAAAGCTTACGACTCAACATCTCGAGCACCCTTGGAGTTGCTACCTTGGACCTCCGGGTTTGGCCGAAATTGATACCTGTGGAATTCCAGTTATTGACATCCCGATTACTTTTAATGCCTTATCGGGAAGACCTTGGCCGCACCAGTCAAGGGGGTCGCCTCAAGCCTCCACCAAAGGTGTGAAATTGCCTCGAATGGGGATCCGACGACCATTTACGGGGATTTAGTCACTTTGGAGGGCACAGATACTGCGGAATACCTATTCTCGGAAATCAAACATGACGAGGAAGGTCTCATGCTAACGGGCTTCACGGCCGAGCCTCCCAAGGCCCAAGTGTGCAACATAGATCTCGACGGTCACTCGGGATAAAATCCCACCGGTCTTGAAAATGATGAGAAAATGAGCTATCTACCTCGGCCTCTGTCCTGGGAAACACCAACAAGGAACTCACAAACTCATCGAGGTGAAAGGACAGAATACTCGCCACGGCCCGGGATATGAGGCCTCCTCAAATGACACCGCAAAAGGAAAAAGATTTGAAGCCGCCACAGAAAGGTCCCGGCCGACAACCCTAAATCTCTCCCCTTCGCTCCTAATTTGGCCGACTACTTTGTAAAGGGTCCCACACAACCAGGAAACATCACAGAGCCCACTCCTACGGTAGGATGGCTAAAGCTACAGGATAGCCTCAACAAGTTTAGAGGAACCAAGGCTAACCCGGTCCGTAGAATGTTCCCGGACCTACCCAAGATACCCGGGGCTACCACTACCATGAAGAGCGAGTATACCTTCGTAGGCGTGCCTCGACTCCGGTGGAACAGCCTTCGAGAAGCTTACCACCACAAACCCGATTGCCTGTGAAGATCCGAAGCTCCGGGTTCGAATTGACAAGCACTCAAAAGCTAAGGCCACGGAATTTCCTCGATGATTGGGATGGTCTCGTTATGCAAAGAATTGTTCGAAGAAGAAGTCCAGTGCCGACCTGATTGGATCTCGGCTCTGGCCCAAGAGATGATAGCAAAGAATTGAGAAAGGAAAACAAAAACAAAGCACAGCTTCCCGAGTCATGAGGCCACCAACAAAGAAAGCCGCTAAAAAATTGGGAAAACCTCTCAGCTCCGTCCGCGACCAAGGAGGAAATGATCACCAAGCTTGGATTGGTCCCCCGTCCCTTTGTGTCAATCTAGGACAAGTCCTCCCAGCCTCTCTTTGTTAAGATCGAGTCTCTAGGGTCGTCCGATGGCCTTACGCCCGAAGACTACGAGTCCGTAGCAAGCGCCGTATTCCTTTTCGTTTTCAATGAAATGACGAAACTTTCTGAGTATCCCTTGATTGCCACTTTAACTAATGATGAATTAATTAATAAATTTTTTTTTTTTAATAATTTCACTAGATAAAGAAGCAGACACATTAAACAAAAAAAAAATCAAACAATAAAAGAAATCTTTAAGCAAAGTTGTCCGGAAAGAGGAAAATCGAGCCCAAGCCGCCGAAGAGATTTTGACAAGTGTGAATCTGGAACCGCGGAAGAGCCTAAAGAGACGCTAGATTGGTGATTTCTTCAAGGAATTGGAAAGGATGCTCGCAAAGTCCTACAAAATCCTCAATTCAAAGAAAGTTGCCCTCTTCATCAAAGAGAACATCATTTGCGGACACTGTTGCCACCGAAATCATTTCGTATAATGGATCCCACTTCAAGGGAATGCGACATGGCACGCGAGAATTCCGAATAACCCGTCACAAGTCATCTCCTTACAGCTCCTAAACCAACTGAGCCGTCGAAAGCGGCAAATAAGACTCTGGAAAATATCATCCTAAAATGGCCGCCCAAGGCGAGTAGATTGGACCGGTAGTTACACCTGGCACTCGCTACGTAACATCGGGCCAACGGCAACCGGGGAAACACCGTTGCCCTCACATACGGAATGGAAGCCGTACTCCCAATCGAGTTGGAAATACCTCGCTCGTATACCGCTGGAAAGCCGTATCAACGAGGTCGAATGGCCTCCGTGAGTCGCCATGATGAATTGGCCCTACTAGATGAACGCCGAAGGCCATGGAACACATCCGAGCCTACCAAGGAAGAATGGCGAGAGCCTTTGACAAGAAAGTAAAGCATCGGGAGATCCGAGAGGGTGATCTCGTTTTGAAAGAAAAGCCCCCTCAACCGTATCAACCCCCTCGCAAATGGGAGCCTCGTATGGGCCTGGAGCCATATGTCGTCCGAAGATGTTCTCCTGAGAGCCATGCAACTTGCAGACCTCGACGGGAATCCCTTTGTACACCCAGCGAATGGTGACAAGCTGCGCAGATACTACGCGTAAAACAAAAAAAAAGAATGCTAAAAGAGTAATACCCAACTAGATTGAAAACCCGAAAAGGGCGGCCTAGGTAAAAAACAGGGTTGCACCAAAAAAAAAACAAAAAAAACAAAAAAAAAAACAAAAAAAAAACAACAAAAAAAAACAACTACGAAGACCCGAGCTCCTCAAAATGAGGGGAACGTAGGCGGCGGAAATGGTTCGGTCTAAAACACAAATAAAAGTCATACTTTGACATCAATACACCTGTTGATCGGACCATGAAAGCGTCTCGAAAAACTACGAAGCAATTCAAATATTCATTACAAGTTAAAAACTTTTTGATGAGTCTAAGCCCGATTCATTCCTACAAGCGGCAACCTCGCTAAAACAAATTAAGATACATAATCAAACTAATGTGTATGCCATGGCAAGAAAGTGGATACTCGGAAAACTCGAGTCACTCCAAGCCACTCGTCTTGGCCTCTCCCCTCTTCTTCCCCCTTCTGAGTCTTCTTTTTTCTGAACAGGAAAAATGTCGGTCTTCCTCCTACCAAGCTGCTGGTATAGGAACAGGGATCTATCAAACCGGCCCTGCCGGGGCATAGTAGTCCTAGCGTCATCTCTCATCTCCTGTAGCCTAGGCGGTAGCATAGGAGCCCTCCTCTCCTGTCTCTTGACGTAAGCCTCATAGTCGGTCACAGCGTCTCCGCTCCTATCATGAGGGTTGGCCCTCGCCTCGGCCCTCCTCCTCTCGAAGCTTGATCGTGTCCTCCGCACCCACAATGGCCTCACGCCGCCTCAAAATAGCCACTGAGTCTCCTCCCAGATGCCTCTCATACCAATCCAGGTACCAAGTGGTCAGGAACACCGGTCTTGGACGCCTGAGAATAACCCGAGGAGGAAAGGCATCATACCTCCATGCTCGGGAAAGAAATGGAAACACTGAGGGATCATCCATAGAAACAGGAGCCACCACCCGGTGGCTATATCATCAAAGTCCCCCAAAGGAACCTCGCTTCCGGGCCAAACTGTCTCGGAACTAAAGCCGGAATATAGAAGTGGGCGAGAAAGCCCCGGAAGCATGACCACATGAGACCCGTCTGAAGCACTCTGCGAGTCTCCACCCGCCAACAAGGCACGACCATCGATATCTTAAATACGGAGACCAGCCATCCAATGCTCCCATGAGCCACGATCATCAAAATCCACGGCAACCCCCTCTGGCAAATGTCCAAGGCTTGATCATGTCGGGAGTTTCCCGAAGAATCCCCAAACGCTCCATCGACCACGGGGTCAAGAGGAACGGGCTGCCCCGTGCATATCACCGTCTTCCGGTAGCCAGCCTATCAAAGAGCATGAAAAGTCTCCCCCGAGAATCAAAGGCGACATCTACGCCGGGCGACAAGTGAGCGACAACATCCAGCAAAGACCGATGGCAAATCCCGAAGGAATAGACCATGAACAGGGTGCCAAACATACAAAGTGCAAAGGCATCCCAATAGGCATCATCCACCAAGCCTAGGCCCCTAAACCTATCGGGAAGGCCGGAAATATCAAAATGATCGGGACCACGGATCATACCTTGCGCTTCCTCCTCAGGGAAAGATGAAGGAGGACGCATAATCTGTCAACAAAAGAAGCCCCTCAGGGCAAAGGAACCGCTATCTCTTCCACCTCAGGACCACAAGCAAGGCCCGAAATTCTTCGACAGTGGAACAATCTCGTTGAAGGAAAGGCAAAAGACATGCCTCCTGAGTATCCCAAAATGAGGAAGAAGCCCTCAAAAGCTCATAATCCGGAATCAATTCCTTGAGAGACCATAAGCACTTCACCTTGTACCTTTCTTCAAAGAAGGACCTCCTCTCATGCATAATCTCCAGGACCAATCCTTGAACTTGTTGAAGAATGACATTTGGGATTCTTGGGACAATTTTGATGGAGCTTTTCTAAGATTTTCCATGGTTTTCTCTCTTCTCTCCCGAAAATGGCTGTTTGAATTTGGAGGTTGAAGAGGATATTTGAATTTGAAATAAAGTGAGACCAGATCTCAAGCAAAATTAAAGGACAATGTCGAGATGCGGGACTCCTCAGCGCGGACATGATTGTCATTCATCGAGAAAAATACACCCAACAGTCCAAAAGCCGCTACACCAAAAGAGGAATATTCCGTCCGTTGCTCGAACACTGTGCAAAAACCTCCCAAACCAGTCCATATACCAAACACTAACACCCTTGCCAAAAAAAGGGGCTCATGCAACATTGCATTCATCTTGCATTACATTCATAAAATAAAATCCTAAATTATTACATTCCAAAAAAAAAAAAAGAAAAAAAGAAGAGTGTGCAAAAAAAAAAAACAAACAAACATCAATAAAATCCTAAATTATTACATCCCAAAAAAAAAAAAAAGAAAGAGCAAAAAAAAATGTGTGCATAAACTGTACAAATCTCAATCCAGGTCATAAATCTCAAAATCTCGAAAATCGATCTAAAAAAAAATCGGGGGTAATCAATCAGAATCCCTAGCGCCCCCGGTCCCCTCTTGCGACTCGGGCCCGCCTCCTCGGGAGCCACGAAAATCTCGGGCTCGAGAATCGTCCTCGTCTCGAGAAAGAGGCTCGTCGGGACCAACCGGCACGCTACGATAGGGCAAGCGAGATCTGCGAAAAATCGTATCCGAAGGTGAAGGCGTCGGACTCACTGGGACGTACGAAGACGACCCGCCCTTTGTCTTTTGCCCGACGTGTCCACTGCCCGTGTGGATCCCAGAGAATGACGTGATCCGAAGGCGGCACGCGCGGGGATCAATGAGAGGAGACGAGAGGAGTCTCTGAAGAAGTCTCGAGCGAATAGGGGAAGCCTCCCGTCGACGAGGCGCCGGCCGTGGTCGCCTTGCTCTAGCACGAGGAGCCGCATGGCGACCATCCTCCTGATGAATCTCTTAGCTCCGATCACTTGCTTCGTTAGCTTCTCGACGACCACCTCCAGCGCACAAAGCAAAAGCGTCGAAGCTTGATTGAAGCGAAAAAAATGATGACGGGGAAAGAAAAGAAAAGACAAAAAAAAAAAAAGAAGGGGAAAAGGTGAAGCCATACCTTCATACTCAGGACGAAGGCCGGAAAGCTCGTGGAAGCCGCTCGAGTGAGGATCTGCACCCTCAATCGGACCCCATCTGGATATATGAAAAATCCGTCCGAGGGTGCCGCGGGATCCCAAGCCCCTCTCTATCCAGACACCAGAGGCATCCTCGGCCTCCTCAAAACAAATACGGGGTACGGCTCGGTCGCCACAAATGCCGAGAAGTCTTTGGCCTGGCTCGGTAGTCATCCCAGTCACGGAATCATCACTCGGGTGCATCATATCGGCGGGAGGCTCCACCGGTGTCCTCAAGGCGAGTTCACGCCATGCAGCGCGTCACCCTCTCTCCCGGATAATAGGCATCGCAGTCGGACCTCTCGAGAATCCTCCATTGCACAGTCCAAATCTCGGCGCCCTTCGAGTGCGCCACCTCAAGCGATCCCAGGGATAGAATATCATCCTCTCATCCGTCTCAGCCTCCGTCAAAGGAAGGCAATCCGCGTACCTGAGAGTCGTACGCCCCCTGGAGCTTATCTTCTCCCGGGCATGCTTGGACCAAGAGTGCATGGCCGGATACGCCCCGACGTACTCCGCCGGCTGCCGCCACATCGTGACGTGGAAAAACTCCAACGCCCATTACATGCGAAGGTAAAAATCAAATCAATCCGGTGCAAAAGAAAAGTGTGTGCTCAAAAAAAAAGGGGAAAGCAAAGAGAGCTTATACCTCCAGGGGCAAACTCAAAGCAAGACAAGGAGCTCACAGCCTTCCATTTGTACCTATCGAGAGCAAAGTAAAGCTCTGCCGGCCCGGCCTCTCCCCAGGAGACATCTCCGGCCATCTCCATGTCCTCCAAGGACCTCAGCAAGGCAAAAGGCTGCCGTCCCCTCGGCATGTCCCAAGAGGGTGCTCGAAAAAGCAAACCACAAGAAGGCCACGGCAATCGATCGGCCTATCCTCTCCTCCCCAGCCTCGTAACTCACAATGGTCTCCACAATCTTCCCGTAGACCACCGCATACTCCATCCCCATCCCCTTTTTGGGAATAGGGGAAAATCCCTAAGAGCACTGCAGACGCATCGCTGTAGCCGTCCCGCCACTCAATCTTTGCGTCCATTGAAGGACAAACCCGTGATCGCGGCATAGTCGGAAGGCGTAACCGTAGCCTCACCCCAAAAGAAGTGAAACGTGTGGGTCGCATCCCACCGATCTTTGCGCAAGCGAACATCGTGCCCTTGCTCTTAGGGAACTTGACCGGTCCCCTCAAGCACTCAACAAACTCCCAAAGCCTGGTCTCAACAACAACTGCATCTCGGACTCGGCAAAGCTCCTCGGCCCGCATTCGGAAGCCGGTCCCACAAGTCAACTACGGACTCCACCGATCCTCAAGTCTTCATCTTGTTCAGGTTGCTCAGTAACGTAGTTGTTTCCACCTGCGATAAAAAAAAAGAGAAAATGTCAAAAAAAATTACATTTGCATTTGCACAAAAAAAAAACAAAGCATACATATGCATCATGAAATTTCAAAGAAAATTCGACAAAGATAACAAAGATACAATGAGCATAGCCCCATTTTTCTCGCACAAGAAGACAGTTCGGCAAATCCCAATGCATTCATCAAAAAAAGATGCATTCCTACGGAAGTAAAAAACTCCGTCCCATTTTCATAAAATAACATGCATGCAATTCATCATCTCAAAAAAAAAATCCTACATCTTACGGAAGTAAAAACTCCGTCCCACTTTTCAAAAAAAAATCAATCAAAAATCATACATTCATATCATCATCTCATGTTGGCAAAATGCCAATTCTTTTCTCAAGCAAAATGCACATTTTGGAACACCAACAAATTCATTGCAACATGCAAAGCATCAAAATCAAGATTCAAAGCCAAGAACATCAATCATTCGAATTTTCAAAAAAAAAATTCAAAAATCACCCAAAATTCAAATCTCAAGCAAAAAATCAACAAAGGGAATGAAAAGATTCGAAGTATACCGTTCGGAGACTCGGATCAGAAGCCCAATGTTGCCAAGCATCGGGGTAGGGCTCCTCCGCAATCGATTGCGAAAGAGTATAGTGCCTCCTCATCCGGACGAGCTCCAATCGTCTCTCCGCTACCGGGCCACGTCCTTGGCCTTGAAAAGCACCTTCCCCGTGTTCCATTGCTCGAAAAATCAAAGAAAATGAAGGATTTTCGAAGCTTTCTTGGCCAAAAATGGTGAAATCCTCGGTTCTCTCTCTCTCTCTCTCGTAAATGCAGAGAATTTCAAAAAACTGAGTGGGGAAGAGGAAGGGCGTTGGCCCTCATTAAAACCCTCTGGAATACGCTCCTATCTGCGCAGATAGGATTATCAGGGTCAAAATGACCCTTTTGCCCTTTAAAAATCTGGGACTCTGCAGTTTAGTCCCCAACTTGACAAAGTCAACCCCCTTTCAAGGAAATCATTCCCCGGCAGTCAAACGTAAGACCGATCTCCCCGAGAAAGATAACGGAATCCCGTATCTTTCATCAAAATCATCAAACGGCAGTCAAACGTAAGACCGATTTCCCCGAGAAAGATAACGGAATCCCGTATCTTTCATCAAAATTACCCCCGACAGTCAAACGTAAGACCGATCTCCTTGAGAAAGATAACGAGATCCCGTATCTTTCATCAAAATTATTCCCGACAGTCAAACGTAAGACCGATCTCCCCGAGAAAGATAACAAGATCCCGTATCTTTCATCAATTTCCTCAACGGCAGTCAAACGTAAGTCCGATCTCCCTGAGAAAGATAACGAGATCCCGTATCTTTCATCAAAATTATCCCCGGCAGTCAAACGTAAGACCGATCTCCCCGAGAAAGATAACGAGATCCCGTATCTTTCATCAATTTCCTCAACGGCAGTCAAACGTAAGACCGATTTCCCCGAGAAAGATAACGAGATCCCGTATCTTTCATCAAAATTATCCCCGGCAGTCAAACGTAAGACCGATTTCCCCGAGAAAGATAACGAGATCCCGTATCTTCCATCAAAATTACCCCCGGCAGTCAAACGTAAGACCGATTTCCCAGACGAATACGTCCGATTTTTTCCCCAGCAAAGGCTAACAATCATCCCCAGCAAAGTTAACGGAATCCCAAAAGCCAACGGAATCTCGAGAAGATCTCGAACTACGAAAAGGCTTGATTCCCACTAGGGATACGTAGGTAGCCTATCATTAGGTCCAGCCCCTCGACCAAAATGGTCACCCTCTCCTTCGGCAGCAGACGAAGTCCACCGAAAGGCCATTTCAAATTAAGGTCCGAGGCACCTAAAAGGCCATCATCATCCAGGTTTGAGGCACCTAAAACGCCATCATCAAGGTCCGAGGCACCTAAAACGCCATCATCAAGATTCGAGGCACCTAAAACGCCATCTCCAAGGTTCGAGGCACCTAAAACGCCATCATCAAGGTTCGAGGCACCTAAGACGCTATCACTAGGAAAGCGATAAATCGCAATCATCCCCAAAGCGGAGCGGATAGCCGCCGAGACCGAAAATGTTCATTCCTATCCCCGGCGAACGGATAGCCATCGACCAAAAATGGTCATCTCTTATCTCACAGAGTTTCTCTCCAAAGCAACCAAGCTGAGAACTCGCTCATCGGGTTCGAGGCACCTAAAACGCCATCATCTCCGTGGTCAGGCCCGAACTACGGCGGCTTGATTCCCATTCGGGATACGTAGGTAGCCTATCGCTAGGTTCAGCCACCCGATCACTCGATCATCCCGCCAAACATGGAGCCTTACTCTTATCGACGACCCGCTTCCTTCGAAAGCACCGTCGCCGAGGGGCTACCGTAAGTGCTCCAATTTGAGCTTGTTAGAATTTTCGTTAGAAAATTAACGAAAGTTATAACATTTCTAACAATTCCTAACAATCCTAACATTTCTAACAAAGTGAGGGCAAAATGGGCATTGCTATTTAAAGATAAACCTTCAAAGGAATCTTAAAAAGCAAAAGAATTAAGAAAATCCCAAAAATAGAAGTTGAAAAACATTTTCTGCTGATATTTTTGAATTTTATTCCTTGTGTCCAAAGCCTGGAGCTGCATTTAATGAACAGTGCACGCCACCAATCCCATCCGCGCGGACATCTTTGTAAAATTCAGAGGGCAATAAATTGAGCCCTCCAGTCACAAAAATAGGGAGCCACAACACAATTTGCACTGAACCTCGGCAAAATATAGAGAGAAAACAAAGGGAGAATTCACTTGAATTGTCACCATTTTCTCTTGAATCTTTCCCAACTCACACCCACTCTCAAATTCAAACCCTAAACACATTCAAGCCTTGAACCCATTCAAACACAAACTCAAGGAATATAGGTATAACCTCCCTCTTCTTACCCTAAATCTCTCATCCATGCATGCATCTTCAAACTACAAAATGTAGTTCATTCTTCTTCTTGTCTTAAGATCCAAGAAGATCACCATGGAAGTCCATCTCCATGGATGATCTTCTACAAGGATCAACATTTTCTTTAATGTGTTCTTGTTTTCTTGCAAATGCATTTTTAAAACCCTAAAAATCATTTTCAAGCATCAAATCTCATTTTCAAAGGATAAAATTCCCCTTCCCAAGCAAATGAAGTGCTTAGTCCTAATGTACCCCAAGGATGGTTTGGTATAGTTGATTCACCACTAAAATGTCAAGTGATCACTAACCAAAACCTAGGGAAATGGGGACAAGCATGAATGCAAAACCCCCCTTAAAATCATATTTTCTTTCTTGAGAAGTTGCTGTCCAGTAGCAATTTCCTCAGACCTCAGTCCATGGTCTAATTTTTCGGACACAGATAAATGTGGAATTTGGTGTTGACTACAAAACACTTTTTGTAGACAACATCCAGATCTTTCCATACATATTTTTACTTTATTTTTTGGGTGAGTAAAACTCCTCTTTTCAAATTTTCTTTCAGAGGCTAGTTCATCAGCTTCTGGGAATCCAGATCTCATAGCTGAGGTTTCCAGAAGGTTTTGACCCCTCAAATCTTCTCCAAAATAGAAAATTCCTTCGCACAAATCTTATTTAAGGTGTCTGGAACAACTTTCATTCTCTGAGTTTATCCAGATTATGAAGTTTTAAGACCATTGAATCCATTTCAAAATCAAAGGTCCACTGCCTTTTCATTCTGGCAGAAGTGGCTCTCAACTTCAAAAGGTCTTTTGAGTACCAAATCTCAATCCAAAATCTTCCAAAAATCATGGGATCAGTTTAAAGTCTTAAAAGGATATCCCAATTTTTACTTTTCTGTGTTTCAAATTATTTTTGCCTAAACACATACACACACACACACACAAATGATTTTCAGCTTGGAAGACTCGTTTTACGAGGCATTCTGGGTGCACACTAACGTCCTTCCCGGCGTGTAACATGACCTCCGAACCCAAATTTCTGATCTCGGGCATTTTTCAAAGTTTTGGCCCTCAAAACAAAAATGGCATGGCGACTCCGTTCTTTTTCCCGGGTTTTATTTGGTTTTTTTCAAAGAAACGCGAAAAATCGAATTTTTTCCCGCGAAATGGCGACACATCATCACAATGACGTAATGCTGCAATGAATCTGGGGTCACATCAACTTCACCTCGAGGTCTCTCACGTTGATCGATCGGCTTGGTACTTCATCAGTATGTCAGTTTTACAGTCAAAACTCTAACTGGACCTCTGTAGTGACGCTTTGTTGAACATGGGACCTCATCAAATCATTCAGAGAAAGATCCCGTGGCTTTCGGAATGGGGCTTTATCAAGTCACACCTATCTTCAGAAGAAAGACCTAGTCACCTCAACAACTGCCTTGGAGTTTCAGCTTTAGAACTTGGTATATGGCAACTCCCTGCATCATCAAAAGTTGAGAATCGGGAATCTCCTCATATCAGCATTTCGCCAAATCATTCTCCAAATTTATGTCAAATCACAACTAACCCAAGCTTGAAAGAGGGTTCATTCATATCAACATACTTTGATGCTGTGAGCCTCGTCAACGCGCCAAATGTCCGAGGCTAAAAAGAACATTCAATCGAGACCCGGGGTTCAAATCCAACTTCATCCCAAAATCAAAATTGACCTCATAGTCCACAACACATGCAAACCCTCTCACCACATGCATCCCCACAAAAATTTCCCAGTGGCACATGTAGCATGCAAAACATGAATCAATAATAAAAAAAAAACCTAA
Organism: Adenophora triphylla var. japonica; assembly: GCA_022495995.1. Taxonomy (NCBI): domain Eukaryota; kingdom Viridiplantae; phylum Streptophyta; class Magnoliopsida; order Asterales; family Campanulaceae; genus Adenophora; species Adenophora triphylla. The sequence continues at coordinate 52,059 of JAFEMH010000325.1, forward strand.
GCGATCGCGAATCATTTTAGTTCCATACATGCATCCATCATCATAAATATGTGCATTTGTCTCTCTACTAACAAATGTAGCAATTCAAGCACGAAAGACCAGTCTTCCGTCACTACTCGAAGCCTCCTCACAGCAAGGATGGTCTCCACCGGCGTAATGACGGATACCTCAAGTCAACACTCTCTTGTTTCAAACCCCTCAAGCCCACGACAGCCTTGTGCTCGGACACCTAAAGACAACATCACCCGATTCGTACACCTCAATCCCGCACCATTTTAGCCTCGGCATACATTAAGACAACACCACCTTGGCTCCAGTCTACAAAGGCATCAAGTCCGTAAAGACATCTTTCGACATCACCAGCTAGACAATGAAAAGGAATCGCCACGCCGTTTTTAAGAGGAAACATTGAAAACCTTTTGTTTAGAGAAAATGGGTTTGGAGGTCGTTACGTGTCGGGAAGAACCGAGAGTTCACCCAACACGCCTCGTCCATAGACGAGTCTTTCAATCGAAACATCCAAGTAAATCCAAAGTGTGTGCAAATATTGATAATAAACAAAGTGTGATTAAATGCATCTTATTAATTATGGAACGAGAATTACATATTGTGAGCCCATTATTATTTGGGAGGCCACATCCTCGATACAAACAATCTAAAACAGACATAAAGGAAAAGGGTCTCTCGAGATGGGTCACGTATGTCGCATGACACATCGCACCAGTGACCACATGTGTCGCGTGACACAGATCACTTGGAGACGAAGGTGTCGCGTGACACATATGAGCCATCTCGCAAACTTAACAAGATGAACACGAGTAATCAATGTAAGCTATACAATCTAATCAATTAGTCAGATTACGAATGGAAAACAAACAACACTAAATCGACCTGGAGTGTGGATATGAGTAGATCCACACCCCTCGGGGTTCAAACACCAAATCCAATCAAATGATCAACAATATAAGCTCAACTCGCACTGATTATCTCAGATTAAATGTAGAGATTGCGATTTGGATTCGCAATCCCGATAGCTAGGATCCGACACGAATCCAAACAAAATTAAATGCTAGAATTAATAGAAATTAAGCAAGAGAGAGAGATTGAGTTTAGGGAATCGTTAATTCTCTGTTTTTCCTTCCACGAATTCTATATCTAGTTAGATATAGAACCCTTCAATTCGTCACTTCTGATCTCGGGAAGGATTGATGCAAGGGCTCAATTGGTGTGGCTTCGAGAATTGGGTTTGGAAGGGAGGAATTGGGTAGGTTGAAGGTAGGAGAGAGAGAGGTTTGTGTTTCGGGAGAGGTTCGTTACGCCGCAAATCCCGCAGAGTAACAAAGAGGCTAAATTTGGGATCCATTTATGAGAGGGAGGGTCTTATTTATAGGCTGCGGTCAATGGGCGCCTTAGTGTGTCGCACCGACCTTACGCGTCCTCTTTCCATGCCTCAAAGGCCGTCGCGTGACACAAGGTGGCTCAACCGCTTTTGGCGCCAAAAACCGCTCGGAACATTCCTGGAAAATACCCAAAAGGTCCAACAAGTTTTATTCCTGCGGTCCTTTTTCGGGTGAATGAATGTACCAAAAGGTACTTCCTTCGCGGAAACTCATGAAACGCTTTCGGAAGTCTCGGGACAGCCTAGAATTTACCAAAATGCCCCTAAATGCAATTTTATTATATTAAAATGCATCTAAAAGGTTGCGACTGGATTGGCGTACTTACATTCTACATGCTGCATCAAGTCCGTAAAGACATCTTCCGACATCTCCAGCTAGACAAAGGCTACCTCCAATGTCCACAAATGGATGAAGACAGCCTCCAAAGATTCATGCTACGCTTGGCAAAGATAGTCCGTGAAGACATCTTCCGACATCTCCAGCTAGGCAAAGGCGACTCCAATGTCCACAAATGGATAAAGACAACCTCCAAAGATCTACGCTACGCTTGCAAAGATAGTCCCCATGTCTATAGCTTGGCAAAGACAAGCTCCGGCGCCGCAACTTGGCAGACAACCCCCAACATCCACAAATATACGAAGACCGCCTCCAGTGTCTACAATTCGGTCAGAGACGCCAAGTTCTCAAAATACAAATCGGTCAGGGACGCCAAGTTCTCAAAATGCAACCTGGCCGTGCACGCCAAGTTCTCAAAATGCAAATCGGCTGTGTGGGACGCCAAGTTCTCGAATGCAAATCGGTCGGTGACGCCAAGTTCTCAAAATGCAAATCGGTCGTGAGGACGCCAAGTTCTCAAAAACAAATCGGTCGTGGACGCCAAGTTCTCGAATACAAAATCAGCCGTGACGCCGAATTCTCAAATACAAATGGGTCGTGGACGCCAAGTTCTCAAATGCAATTCGATCGTAGACACCAAGTTCTCAAAGGCAAGTAGGTCGTGGACGCCAAGTTTTCAAATGCCAATCGGTCGTAGATACCTCACGCCCTAAATGTCTCAACATCTCGATCGATACATCAAGACTCTCAACACTACACGGCCCCGCAACTTGCTCTCCTGCAGTAAGCACAAAGAAAGGCAATGCGTTAGTCCCTCAACATATCTCAAAATATGCATACATTCACAAATGTTGCATGATTGCCCATAGCTTTAGCTATCTCTATCTCCGCGAATAGCGTCGTAGGCTTTATTTCCTTGAGGTGACAACCTTCGAATTATCAAAAGGCCCAGGATCCTAGACCTATTCCTAACTATCCAAGTGATTTCGAACTACGTCCGTGCTTGATTCCCACTCGAGATACGTAGGCAGCCTACCAACATAGTCCCATCGACCAACACTGGCCACCCTTTCCCGATAATCATCGTAAGCTCTAATCTTCCCCTGCGAGAATGCCCTCAAATAGTCTCCCTCAACCTCGATTTAGGTTCATACTCCTGAACTGAGCCCTCATTTAGGTTCATACAATAGAACTAAACCTCAACTTAGGTTCATCCCTGACAAAAGCCAATGGAATTCCGTCTCTTTCACCTCCAGCAGCAAACATAAGGCTGATCCCTTCAAATGAAGTCCACCAAAATACTGTCTATCCCCTCGAAGTCTGTCCCCAACGAAAGGATATGAACATCGAAGGAAATCGTTTCAAAACAAGTTGATACCTCCAGATCACCCATCACCAAGGTTCGAAGCACCTAAGACGCCATCATCAAGGTTCGAGGCACCTAAAACGTCATCATCAAGGTTCGAGGCACCTAAAACATCATCATCAAGGTTCGAGGCACCTAAAACATCATCATCAAGGTTAGAGGCACCTAAGACGCCATCATCAAGGTTTGAGGCACCTAAGAGGCCATCACCAAGGTTCGAGGCACCTAAGACGCCATCATCAAGATTTGAGGCACCTAAGAGGCCATCACCAAGGTTCGAGGCACCTAAGACGCCATCATCAAGGTTTGAGGCACCTAAGACGCCATCATCAAGGTTCGAGGCACCTAAGACGCCATCATCAAGGTTCGAGGCACCTAAGACGCCATCACCAAGGTTCGAGGCACCTAAGACGCCATCATCAAGGTTCGAGGCACCTAAGACGCCATCATCAAGGTTCGAGGTACCTAAGATGCCATCATCAAGGTTCGAGGCACCTAAGACGCCATCATCAAGGTTCAAGGCACCTAAGACGCCATCATTAAGGTCTGAGGCACCTAAAACGCTATCACACGCAACACTAGGAGAGCAATAAATTGCAATCATCCCCTAATTCGACAAACCAAAATCATTACCAGGGCAACTTCCCAAAAATAGTCAAATCTTAGGGCGACTTCCCCAAAATAGTCAGATCTTAGGGTGACTTCCCAAAAATAGTCAAATCTTAGGGTGACTTCCCAAAAATAGTCAAATCTTAGGGCGACTTCCCAAAAATAGTCAAGTCATAGGTCGACTTCCCAAAAATAGTCAAATCTTAGGGCGACTTCCCAAAAATAGTCAGATCTTAGGGTGACTTCCCAAAAATAGTCAAACCTTAGGGCGACTTCCCAAAATAGTCAAACCTTAGTGGCGACTTCCCAAAAATAGTCAAATCTTAGGGCGACTTCCCAAAAATAGTCAAACCTTAGGGCGAATTCCCAAAAATAGTCGATCTTAGGGTGACTTCCTAAAAATAGCTCGATTTTTAGGGTGACTTCCCAAAAATAGTCGATCTTAGGGCGACTTCCCAAAAATAGTCGATCTTAGGCGACTTCCCAAAAATAGTCAAATCTTAGGTTGACACCCTAAAACAAATACTCTAGGGTCAAAGACCCGAACTACGACCGGCTTGATTCCTCTTAAGGATACGTAGGTAGCCTATCATTAGGTTCAGCCATCAGACCGAAAGTGGTCATTCCTATCAGAGCCAATGTACGACTCTAGCCACCTGACCGAAAATGGTCATTCCTATCCCCAGCAAAGCCAATGTACGAATCTAGCCACCTGACCAAAAATGGTCGTCTCCTATCCCCAGCAGAGTTTTCTTCCAAGCAATCGACTGCAGAACTCGCTCACCAGGTTGACATCCTAAAACAGCCACTCTAGGGTCGACGCCTGAAGATAGTCGGAATACCCGAACTACGACTGGCTTGATTCCCATTCGGGATACATAGGTAGCCTATCGCTAGGTTCAGCCACTCAATCACTTGATCATCCAGTCAAATATGGAGCCTTACTCTTATCGACGACCCCGCTTCCTTCGAAAGCGCCATCGCCGAGGGGCTACTGTAAGTACTCCAATTTGAGTTGGTAGCTTTTTCGTTAGAAAATTAACGAAAGTTCTAACATTCCTAACATTTCTAACAATTCCTAACTTTTTTAACAAAGCAAGGGTAAAGTAGGCATTGCCATTTAAAGTTAAACCAAGAAAAGAATCTCAAAAAGCAAAAGAAATTGGAAAAATCCGAATTGGGCAAGTTGAAAAACACAAACTACTGGAATTTTTGAATATTATTCTTTCTGTCCAAAGCCTGGAGCAGCATTTAATGCACCAGGGCACGCATCAAGACCATCCGCGTGGACCAAAATGATATTTCCAGAGGCTTATAAATTGAACCCTCCTCTCTCAGTTTACACAACACAAATCACTCACAAAGCAAAGGCATCTTGGCGAAAAATAGAGAGAAAACAGGTGGGAATTCACTTGAATTGCCACCATTTTCTCTCCAATCTTTCCCAAATCCCACTCACTCAAAATACTTTCAAATCACTCTCATACATACTCTCATACATACACTAACTCAAGCTCAAATCACCCTTTAGGAGGAGGATTAGAGAGAAAACATAGAGGACTTCATTGTTATCTACTTGTTTTCTCTTTGACCAACTCTAATCATTAACCCTAAACACTTTCAAACCCTAAACACATTCAAACCCTAAACACATTCAAGCCTTTGAATCCATTCAAACACAAAACACAAAGAAGATAGGTATAACCTCCTTCTCTTCACCCTAAAATTCTCTCATCCATGCATGCATTTTCAAACTCCAAAATGTAGTTTGTTCATCTTCTTGCGTTAGAGTTCATGGCTTCCAACCTGGAGGTCATGGGTTCGATTCCCCCACCAGTGGTTAGAGGGAATGACATTGTCCTCCCTAGCATAGCTAGGCGCCTCTGTGAAGTGCATCAAGGGGGGAGCGGTGAAATGTGTTGATCCCCTTCTTTTTAAAAAGAAAAATAAAAAAAAGAAGATCACCATGGAAGTTCATCTCCATGGTTGATCTTCTACAAGGATCGACATTACTTTCAAAGTATTTTTACTTACTTGCAAACATGTTTAAGTCCTAATGTACCCTAAGGATGGCTTGATCTTGATTTCATACATCAAATCTTGATTTCAAAGGATAAAATTCCCCTTCCCAAGCAAATGAAATGCTTAAGTCCTAATGTACCCTAAGGATGGCTTGATCTAGTAGATCGCCACTAAAATGTCTAGTGACTACTAATCAAAGCCTAAGGAAATGGGGACAAGCATGGATGCAAAACCCCCTTTAAAATCATGTTTTCCTTCTTGAGAAGTTGCTGTCCAGTAGCAATTTTCTAAGACCCCAGTCCATGGTCTAATTTTTTGAACACAGATAAACTTGGAATTTGGTGTTGACTACAAAACACTTTTTGTATAAAACATCCAGAGCTTTCCAGACATATTTTTACTTTATTTTTTTAGTGAGTAAAACACCCTTTTTCAAATTCTCTTTTAAAGGTCAGTTCCTCAGTCTCTGGAAGTCCAGATTTCATATCTGAGATTTCCAGAAGGTTTTGGCTCCTCAAATCATCTCCAAAATGGAAAATTCTTTCATAGAAATTTTATTTAAGGTGTTTTGAACAACTTTTATTTTCGTATTTTCCCCAGATTCTGAGATTTTTAAGCCCTTAAACCCATTTTAAAACAAAGTGTCCACTGCCTTTTTCATTCTGGCAGAAATGTGTTTCAACTTCAAAAAATCTTTTGAGCCTGAAAACTCAACCCAAAAATCATACCAAAAATCATGGGATTTTTTCAAAGTCTAATAAAGAGTTTCCAATTTTTACTTTTCAGATTCAACTTATTTTGGCGAAAACACACACACACACACATACAAATGATTTTATATGTTTGGAAGACTCGTTTTACGAGGCATTCCGGGTGAACACTAACGTTCTTCCCGGCGTGTAACGTGACCTCCGAACCCAAATCTCTGATCTCGGGCATTTTTCAAAGTTTTGGCCCTTAAAACAGAAATGGCGTGGCGACTCCGTTTGATTTCAAAAATCGGGTACATCACAGTATGGAAGCCCCTGCTGACCGAAACGGTGTTTAGCTCTATCTTCCTATTATGTAGAAAGAGAAGACTTGTCGAGACACTTGAAAACTTGTCTTATTCGTGATGATCACAAAGCTGCTTAAAACCCTTTATTGATGTTCGGGTTAGTCAACCGCCAAAGCTGATATGAACAAATATTTCAATTAATCATTGAGGAGAAAGCCCACTGATATCGAGAATCAAACTCCGAAGGATGGACAGTGTATGGGCATGGTCTTTGAGGAGACTAGATTTTTCGAGATTTGATTGTGATTTCGACCGGACCAGTTATGGTTGCCTACGTTCCCCTCCATAGGAGGAGCTCAGGTCGCCGTAGTTCGGGCTTATCCCGAATGAAAAGAATGAACATTGAAATTCGAGGATCTGAGGACCTTTTAGGATTTTGAGAATTGAAAAAACATGTCCTCTTGGAGTGTTGATGGGAGACACAGATGTGAAACCTCAGTGGGACGTTCACGGCAAGTGTTTGCGAAGGAGAAATAAAATATGCTCACATGCAACGTCGAATGAACGCATGGAATTTGCACAATCTTCGCTTGATAATCTTTTGAGCCGGGATGGACTTGGCTCCGCTTTAAGCAATAATTTGTTTTAAGATCTCGACGATATTGGAATGAAACTGCTATCCGGTAGGAACTGCGACTGGGTCTGGGTTTCGATCGGTCTTCGGGTGATTCGGGATATCATGACCTCTTAAAATGAGAGGTCGGCTAGGCCTTTTGCTGACTGGACCTCTAAAGACGAGAGGTTGGCTTGCAGGGAAGTGTTTGGGATTTCTAAGGGAAGGATATCTTGTGTTTGCATCTTTCTTTGCCTCTAAGAATGAGAGGTCGATCTTTTGGATTTGGCTAAAGGCAAAGGTAAGGGTAATGGGAATGTCCTCTAAAATCGAGAGGACGGCTTGGGATTGGTCAAGGTAGTGGGAATATCCTCTAAATCCGAGAGGATGGCTTGGGATCGGTTAGAGGTAATGGTGAGGGGACATCCACGCTGTCTCTTTATTCACTCTGAGACTCCCTTTTGAGTAACGACCGAGTCCTTTCACTTTTTGTTTTTGAGAGAATCACCTGGGGACTATGCTCTCTTTCTTTTCTTTTCTCTTCTTTCTTTTTTTTTTTTTTTTGTATTTTTGTCTCACTCTCTCTTTTTTTCAATTTTGTCTTTGAGAGGAGATTTCGGCTAGTCCCCGTGATGGATCATTGCTTTTCGCCGCTCTTGAGCTTGGAGACTGGGCCGATGCTTCTTTTGAATTACGGGAGCCTCAAGGATAGTCCCTCTTCTTTTGGCAATGGCTAAATGGGTTTCAAAACATGCCGATCTTGAATTGAAAGGATATTGTTTGGTGAGGGTAAGGTAATGACTTTCCTAGGGGTGAAAGGTTTCAACCGCAGCCCCTACCAGATGATCCGAACGAGATCAAGTCTTCATTTGCTTGCTTAAGCTTACTCGAGAAAATCCATGCAAATTCATCAAACAACGAGATGGTGAAGACGATGAAAGGTATGTGAGCATATGGGATGCGAGATGGGGAATTGGTAAGCCCCACTTTGGGAAATGATATCACCGATTTTCTCACTCCGATCAATTTAAACATTAGCCATTTCAAAGCGTTGGTCAGTGAGTAGCACAAGTGATCATTTGGAATAAGACCATTTCAATCGAGTGTAACGCAGTGTGCTAGTAATGTCTCGAGTCTAGCAAGAATAGAAACAAAGATTTTTATCACTGCAAAGCAAAACTGGTCCAACTTGGACTCGACAGCACTCATGTCCGACAAAAATGGGACATTCTAGACCTTACGAGGACCGATCGACCGCATCAACATTCGGACGGGAGGAAGGGTATCGTTGCCATCGGTGCGGTGAGGACCCTTCTCAATATTTCTATCCTTCACACGTCGCCCTCCTTATCTTTAGCAAACTGAGCAAGCACCCGGGCCTCCCGCTTGCGAGGAAAAACGGCTTCAAGGGTAAATTGCAACTTTTCGATGGACGCACCATTTGCACTCTGCTGACCCATGGGCTACGAACCTCCAGACTGGTGGGCCATTATCTTCTCTGCACCGAGCATTTTGGATTTCGAATCAGATGGACGACCGCTCGGGCACTTGAACTGCTGCCGCCTCGGGAATATAGACCAATGAGCATCGGGAACGAGAGCGCACACCCAACTTGCCGTAGCCTTGCAGAGGTGAAGAGGTGAGAGCGAGTATAAGGCGAAGGATATAGAACTTTGAGATGGTACGGGAGAGGGAAGAGAGGGAAAGGAGACGGACTCGTGTAACACTTTATTAATCTTCAAGTAGAAATCGGTGTTTTAAGTCCTAGAGACGGTTGGAAAAGGCTCATCCTTTATTTCACGCAATCTAGACCTCGGGGGAACCCTAGGGACACATCATCCACAAATACACCAAACGTATTGGTTCAAAATTAATAACAGGCGATAATACCTAAACAAAACCAAAGCATTTATGGGACGAACGAGCAGCCCCAATTTCTGGAGAAATTTGGGAAGCATAACGGGTATTCCTGAAGAAATTCAAGGAAAAATTCGGCATGACCTCTCGTCGGTGCACGTTGACAAAGCGACATGATCTCTCGTTAGAACATGTCGTGGGAACGACATGTCCTCTCGTGAAATCATGTTGCGATGGCAACATGCCCACACGTGCTAGGGTTTGGGGTAGGTACGAAAGTCTATTAAGAATTTTGAAACAATATATTATAGTATATTTGAAATTGTCGTGTCAAAACCAACCATTTTGGGTGAGGTTAAAAGTGTGGTTCCACCTACAACGCGCTAGGGGGATAGGTTTGATATTAGGCGTTCAAGCGTAAGTGACATAAATCACTGTCCGCGATGCCGTCAATCGCACCCGAGGGTTCTAGATCTACGTGGTGTAGTGTGCGGGATGGCTATGTTCCTTTATTTGCGAAAATGATTTTTTTTTAATTATTTTTTTTATTTTATTTTTTTTATTGAAAAGGAGTGATAAAGGAAAAACAACACACACACGCCCCACAGAGTACAATAGTCAAATGATCAAGAATTCAATCACGGGGGACTGCTCACAATCACAACCTGTATCAAAGATTCAAATCCTGCAGATTTGCATGAACAGTCGCGGGACACAGGACAGAAAATGCCACTTATGTCGCGTGATAGTAGAGGACAAACTCCCAGAATCTGAACACCAATCAAAATCAGCCCCAACCTCCAAGCACGACGCAATATCTCAGCCCCAGCACCAGCAAAACAGACAACAAAGACGGGACACAAGGGGGAAAAGAATAAAGCAAAGCACGTAAAATACATTTAAACACATAAAATGTCGCACAACAAAGCACACACAAATGAATGGAATGAATGTTGAACAAGCACGAAAGTTTGACCCACTTTTTGAAAAACAAGTTTCAAGTTGTCCCCAGCGGAGTCGCCACTGAATGTGCGCTCGCCAAAATTGGAAATGAAAATAAATGAAGGAGTCGCCACGCCGTTTTTAAGAGGAAACATTGAAAACCTTTTCTTTTTTTTAGAGAGAAAAATACGAGTTCGGGGGTCAGGTTACGTGTTGGGAAGAACCGAGAGTTCACCCAACACGCCTCGTCCGTAGACGAGTCTTTCAATTAAACATTCAAGCAAATCCAAAAGTGTGTGCAAATGTTGACAATGAACAAGTGGGGTGGGGTAAACATGCATTTTATTTAATATGAATCGAGGCTTACAACTCGTGAACCCATTATTTAGGGAGGCCACATCCCTGCTACAACAATCTAGAACAGATTACAAGAGAAGAGGGTTTCTGCAGACAAGTCACGATATGTCACATGACTCATGATACAGGCGACCACATATGTCGCGTGACACAGGATCACCTATGACCAATGTGTCGCGTGACATACAGAGGCCATCTGCAGAAACTTACATGATGAACACCGGAATCAACAACAACTAACACAGATCTAATTAATTGACTAGATTAGATACGAAATACAGAAATAACAACAAATCGACCCCGGGGGTGTGGATATGGGTAGATCCACACCCCCTTGGGGTTTAAACACCAAATTCAAGCAAGTATTCAACAATAATAGCTCAATTACACAGATTAAACAAGTTAAACAGAGAGATTGCGATTGGGATTCAGTAATCTAGATAGATAGAGTCTGATTACTGAATCCTAACAGAAGTAGACAATAGAATTATGAAGAATTGAGTAGAAGGAAGAGAGAAGAGGGAATTTGAGAGTTGTTACCCTTGTTGCTTCGACGAATCCTGTATCAAGTTAGATACAGAACCCTTCAATTGCAGCTTCTGGTCTTGGGAGGATTGATACAAAGGGTCCAAGTGGTTTGGTTTAGGAAATGGGTTTGGATTGGATGGAATTGGGTAGGTTGAAGGTAGGAGAGAGAGAGGGAGTTGTGTTTAGGGGATTCGTTACGATGCAATTTCTGCAGAGTAACAGTAGGCTGAAGTTGGGATCCATTTCTGAGAGGGGGAGGGTCTAATTTATAGGTTGCAGTTAGTGGTCACCTTGTGTCGCACGACTATACGCAACCACTTTCCATGCCTCGACTTGTCGCGTGACACAAGGTGGCCTCAACCGTTTTTGGCGCCAAAACCAGTTTCTGGAACATTCAGGCCTAAATACCTAAAAGTCCAAAAAATTTTATTCCCAACAGATCCCTTGGCATGAGTAAGGTACCAAAAGGTACTTCCTTCGTGGGAAACTTGTGAAATGTTTCCAGAAGTCTCGAGATAGGCCGGGGATTTACCAAAATGCCCCTTAATGCAGTTTTATTATGTTAAAATGCATCTAAAAAGGGTGCGAATTGGATTGGCGTACTTACAGGCACCCCGTATCTGCACATGATGTTCTCTCTGATGAACTCGGCCACCCTTTTAGAATTCAGTACCCTGTATGATCTGGCTTCTACCCACTTGGTAAAGTAATCGACTGCGACTAATATGAACTCGTGACCATTGCTCCCTGGAGGAGTGATCTTGCCGATGACTTCGATTCCCCATGTGGTGAAATGCCATGGTGTATTCATGCAATAGAGTTCATGAGGAGGGATGTGATTGAGGTTGGAGAACCATTGACATTTGTCGCAGCTTCTGACGAACTGGATGCAGTCTATTTCTATTGATACCCAATAGTATCCCATACGGAGGATGATCTGTGTCAATGCTCTGGCGTTCATGTGCGGACCGCAGGTTCTGTTGTGAACTTCGTTCATTAGCTCCCTGGCTTTTTCTTTATTTACACACCGAAGGAATGGCCCTTGGTGGCGCTTCTTGTACAACATACCCTCCAGAATAACAAAATGGGATGCCAGGCATTTTAGTGCCATCATGTTTTTGACTTTGATCCCTTCTTTGTATATTCTATCTTCATTTGTGAAGGAAGCTTCTCCGTTTTGAAGGTACTGGTAGATTTGATTGTACCAGGGTTCGTCGATTGGTTCATTTTTAACTTCGATCTCACAGCAATAAGCGGGTGTTTTCCGTCTGCCTATTCTAAAGGGTTTTACTGATTTCCCTTCGGGAATTTCAACAAGAGATGCTAGGGTAGCCAGGAAGAATGACCACTTGGCTAATCTCATTGACAGGGATGGCTTGTCGAAGAGATATCGGATGGGGTCCATCTTGGAGACCAGGAGCACTGAATGTGACTGCATGTAGTGTTTCAGTTTCTCGACTACCCATACCAAGGCGGTACAAGTTTTCTCTAATGCTGAGTAGCTGAGTTCACTTCCTTGAAGCTTTCGGCTTACGAATTAGATTGCATTCTCAACTTTGGAATCCTTCTGTTCTTGTGCCAACATTGCTCCGATTGACGTATCTGTCACCGTCAGGTACACGAGGAGTGGCTTGTCTTCATGTGGCGGGAACAGAATTGGGGGATTCACCAAGTATGTCTTGATTTTCTCGAAAGCTGTCTGGCACTCGGAGTCCCATTGGACTTCGGCATTTGTCTTAATCAGCTTGAACATTGGCTCGCAGAGAGATGTCAACTGGTTGATGAAGCGACTGATGTACTGAAGTCTTCCCATGAAACTTTTTACTTCTGTCAGTGTCTGTGGCGGGTTCATGTCGATGATGGCCTTGATTTTCTTGGGATCGGCTTCGATACCTCTTTCTGTAACCATGTACCCCAGTACTTTGCCTCGCTTGACATCGAAGGTGCACTTCGCAGGGTTCAATCTCATGGAGTGCTTTCTGAGTCTGTTGAAGAACTTTCTCAGATCTGTCATGTGCTGCATGTCTGATCCTCTGGAGTGGATGATCATGTCATCGACATGCACTTCGATTTCCTTGTGAATCATGTCATGGAAGAGGGCTGTTGCAGCCTGCTGGTAAGTAGCCCCAGCGTTCTTTAAACCGAATGGCATGACCGTGTAGCAGTATGTCCCCCACGGAGTGGTGAAAGCAGTCTTGGCTTGATCTTCCTCGGACATTTTGATCTGATTGTATCCGGCAAACCCATCCACGAAGGACTTTACTTCGAAGTTTGCCGTGGTGTCGACTAGCATGTCGATGTTGGGCAGTGGGAAATCATCCTTAGGGCTGGCCTTGTTGAGATCTCGGAAATCTACGCAGCATCTGACCTTTCCATTGGACTTGGTGACCGTCACGATGTTAGAGAGCCAGGTCTGGTACTCAATTACTCGGATGAAGCCAATGCGGGGCATTTTCTCAATTTATTCTTTCACTTGCAAGGACCACTCTGGCTTGATCTTGTGCAATTTCTGCTTGATAGGCTTGGATTCTGGATCCAGGGGAATTCTGTGCTCCACGATTGAGGGATCGAGTCCTGGCATGTCCTGATATGACCAGGCGAACACGCCAACATACTCTTTGAGGAGATCTATCAGGGCTTCTTTTTCTGCACCGGTGAAGAAACTGCCCACTTGTGTCTCTTTAGGCTCTTGCATTGACTCCAGGTTCACATTAGTCATAACCTCTTCGGCAGCTTGGGCCCAATTTTCCTCTTAGTCTACTACACGCTTGAGAACTTCTTTAATGTATTGTTCATTTAATGTGTATGTTTCTTTATCAAGTGAGTCATTATTAACGTCTTTTAAGTTGTTTGTTAACTTATCAGTTGTTAAAGTGGCAATGAGGGGATACTCCGTAAGGTCAGACTTTTCATTAAACACGAACGGAAATACATTGTTGGCTACATTATCATAGTCTTCCGGCGTAAGGCCATTAGACGACTCAGAGGACTGGACTTTAACAAGGACTGACTCAAAGGGTTTGAGACCGGGTTTAGGGAGATGTGGGTCCAGGCCCAGCTTGTCTTCCATTTCTATTTGGCTTGCCCTCGGTCCGGTGAAAGTTACCCAGTTTTTCAGTGGCATTGATGGATGCTTGATGAGGGTTCAGGGGTCGAGAGGCTTGGCTTCTACTGTCCCGATCATGGCGATCATGATGTCTTCTGAGCCCAGGTCAATCAGGTTTGGCACCTCCATGACTTCTTCAAAAAGACTCTGTAGAGCGGGTCCATTGAGAGCGTCTTCTATGAATTCTGGTTCCTTCTGCTTTGGAGTTACTGTCTCGAATTTGGCCTCGGAGGCTGACCCGAACAGTCTGTTTCCCATGAAGAGTGTCTCGAGTTGCTCTTCTATGTCAGGGATTCCTTTGAATGTGTACTCATGCTGGACTGTGGAGGAAATTGGTCCAGGAAGAGTTGTGATGTCAAGGAACGCTCCCCTTATCGGATTAGCCTTGAGTCCTCTGAAACGCTTGAGGTCCCGTGCTAGCTTTTCCATCCTTTTTGTAGTCTCTGCGCTGACTTTCCCTGCTTCTTTCTCATCTTCATCAGTTTCACTTTCGGTCCCCTCAGTTCTGCTGTCGCTTCCACTGTCGGTTCCCTCAGTTCTGCTGTCAGTTCCCTTGTCGGTCCCCTCAGTTCTGCTGTCGTTTCCCTTGTCAGTCCCCTCAGTTCTGCTGTCGGTTCCCTTGATGAAGTAATGAGCGAGGTCGAAACTGTAAGGTTGGAGGTTGAGTGTGCCGTTGGAGGATCCCCTTTTACGGGCTGCTGCCTTGGTGCGGGCGAGCCTTTTGTTTTCTTTGATATCAGCTGGTGTTGGCACATAACCGAGCCCCTGGACCGTGGTATGGTCCTTGACTTCGATGACTTGGTGTTGGCCTTGTAACCTTTTGCCGAGCCCCAGTCCTGGGATGAAGTTCAGGAGTTTCATCATCTTCATGGCGGGAGGGATTTTGTCCCGAAACAGTGGAAGGTCACGTTGCATATTTGGATCATGGAGGTCTCCAAAGTGAATCCAGTTAATGCCATATCGTCATCATGCTTAATTTCTAACACTGGAATGCCGTTGGTGCTGGTCCCCTCGGTGGTGACACTGTCGCCGTAGACTGTGGTTAGCTCGTTGCCTTGCATGAACTTGATACATTGGTGAAGAGTGGATGCCACGCCATTTATTTGATGCAGCCAGGGTCGCCCCAGGATGGCTGTGAAAGTGATGGAAATGTCCAACACTTGGAATTCGGTGGGGATCATCCGCTTGTCGAACCAGATATTTAGAGTAGCAACCCCGAGAACTTTGCGGGAAGTGGAGTCATAGGCCTTGACAGTGTGGACTGAAGGCTTCAGATCAGTGGGCTTGATGTCAAGCAGGTCCATCATCTTGGCAGGCAAGACATTCATCCCAGAACCTCCGTCTACCAACACACGGGGAAGGCGACGCTCGTCCAGCTGGAGTGTGATGTAGAGCGGCTCATTGTGATCAGCCCCAAATTTTGGCAGGTCCAAATTTGTGAAGGTGATGATGTTGCCATAGTGGATGTTGCCGATCATCTGAATTACTTCGTCTGGGGTTGCGTCCACGGGGACCATGGTGCGGGCCAAACTTTCCTCTAGCTTGAGCTTGTGAGGATATGAAGATATGAGCAGGGACCAAAGGGAAATGTTCGCCTAGGTCTACTTGAGCTGAGTGAGGATCAGGTCCTCCTATATGGAACTTGCGTCCTCGGGCAGGCTGGGTTGCGGTTCTGGCTCCGTCGGCTTTTTAGTGGCCTTAGGTGGTAATGTATGGATTTGACCTGATCGGGTCAGGACGCTGACATCAGGCTTGGTCCCTTCTGAATAGGTCGCACTGAGCTGAGCCATAGTCAGAGGAGGATTCCTCGAAGCATAGGGCCATATGTCTTTTCTCAATTCGTTGACTGTCGATACATTTTCGGGGGCTTCGACAGTATACCGCACTTCTTTCCTTCTTGCTGAGCATGCTCAGGGCATTCTGGAGTTGAGTTAGGCGATAGTCATGGTTTGCTAATTTTCCTCCACTTTTAGCCCAGATCAACTCTCATGAAGTAGAGCAAACGTCGAGAGTTAGCGCCTGTGTTTCTTCCCATGTGAGAATAGATAGTGCTTCCTTGAACTGTATGGGGCAGTCTAGATAAACTTCCATCAGGGAGAGCTTTCCCTTCTGCTTTAACTGAGTGGCAGGTACGTCGGAAGGTGAGTACACGACTTCCTGAACATCTACCCATGTAACTGGCTGCTATCCCAGTTGATCGTTTCTGTAAACGAATGCCGCATTCTGTGGAATCTCCCTGAGTAGTTGTTGGAGATGTATTTCCATCTTTCTTTTCTTTTTGAATAGACCTTCCTCCTTCAGTTGGCCTTTTAGTTTGAGATCGGAAATGATCCGTCCCCATCCTCCTAGGACCCTTGGGATTCCGGTTTTGTTGATCTCATGATCGGCTTGGAAGAGAATGGTTTCATCGTCTTCGTCGTCGCTTTCACAGAGGACTTGCTTTCCTCGGGGAGGTAAGCACTGGTACTCTTCATGCTGTTTGGCTAGGTATTCCTTGTACTGTGCCATTCCATCCCCTAGGTCGTCGGGACCATTGACCGCCCTCACTTGCCGGAGGGGGTTTGATGAGAAAAGATGGTAGTCCAAGAAGTTGTCATGGGCAAAACCTTTGAGGTCAAACTGGTCTAGAGTGGCCTCAAGCTTTCTGTCTGAAGCTGCTTGTGACACTTTAAGGGCTTTGTCCCTGTGAGTCATCTGAGCTTGGTTCTCGTCCCAAAGACGGTTCTCTTGAGCGGCTAGTTTCATGAGGGCTTTCCTTGTGAGAGCTAAACAGTCTCCGTAGGTGCGCGCCGTCTGATTGGTGTCTAGAACTGTGATCACATCCAAATCCCTGAATGGCGGAAACATATGGATTATATTGACGAAGGAAGTCGGGCTGGGACATTCCATACGGCCCTCCTTGATCTCGGTTACCAAGAAGTTCGCCCATATCTGTTTGATTGAACCCACGGGGGTATTGAATTCTACGATGTTGATAGTCTCGTGATCTCGTTGGATCGCCAAGTCTATCAAAGCTAGCAGTTTCCTAGCAGGATGCCTGAATCTGTGGTCGTGACGACTGGGAGCAGGATCGAACATGAGCACGTTGATGCTGAGGTGATCATTCCTTTCTTCGGAAGCCGGATCTGTCTTGCGGGGAAGACTCTTACAGACGTTTTTAGGGTAGCTACTGGAAGTGTTCCCGAGGTTGATCTGATTTGTAGCAGGGTGAGGAGCTTTGTCTCTTTTGTTGATGCCCTTGGCCTTGGCGGCGCTTGCGGCTATAAGCTTGACTGACGGCACGGGCCGGTTGCCACTAGGGCTGGTAGTCGGAAGTGATGATGAGCTTTGAGCTCGATTGGCCAGGGTCTCGATTAACATGAGCAGGCAGTCGTCGAGGGTAACTTTGGCATTGAAGAATCTGATAATAAGGATCGGATCCTTGGTATCATCGGTATATCTGGAAAAGATAATGTTGACGAAGTCGTCGTCGGTCACTTGATCAGAGGGGTTCTTTGTCGTGTCAACCAGTTGTTTCCATTCACCGGATAACCGCCTGTACGGGATGTTGAGCCTGACAATTTCCATGGTATTGGAGCCCTCTTCGTAGGTGACATCATCGGAACTGGTGCCGTCCTCGAAACTGAGCATATGTATGTAGGGATCTTCCTGCGGATCTACCGCATCCTCGACTCCGGAGAGTCCTAATTCATTGTCGTCTGACGGCTCAACCCATACATAAGGACGTCTTGCGTCCTGCCGCGATGCTAGAGCTGCTAGAAAAACATCATGCCCTTCGTTTGAGAAGAGGGGCTCGGCGGGCAATTCCTCATGGAGGACGTCCCATACGACTTCCATACATTCATCACGAGTGTGACGATGCTTGTTGACCTTCATCACGAAGATTTCCTCGCCTAGCGGGGCCAGAGAGTAGGATTGAAGGATGCTGACAAATCTCCGATCGGAGACAGGGGGATTTCGTGCCCGCATCATTGCGATGCTCAGGGTTTCTTTCTAGTCTGCTTCCAAGTCTCGGAAACGGCAGTTGAACTTGATGAATCTGACTGCTTCAAGGTCTGCCTGTTCGAGGACGTTGACATAGTTAGCATCTCCAGACTCTGAGGGATTCTGATGAGATTTGCCCCGATAGTCCCTTGGTCGGCTTGAAGGAGGTACCCCCGGTGCCTGGCTGCGGGCATCCTTGGCTGTTGTCACAGCTTCGTTCCCTATGAGGAAACTGTCCCCTCTGATGACCTCAAGATCTCATTTCCGGTTAATGAACTTGACGCACTGTTGGAGAGTGGAAGCTATGGTTTTCATGTGGTGTAGCCAAGGGCGTCCCAACAGAGCTGTGAATTCGGACGGAATGTCCATCACGTGGAATTTTGTTGGCACCATTTAGGTTTCGAACCAAAGCTCCAGAGTCACCGTCCCCAGGATGGGATGAGACTTACTGTCGTAGGCCTTGATAGTCCGGGCAGATGGGATCATGTGGCCTTCGTTGATGGGTAGGGATCGCATCATGCTGAGAGGGAGGATGTTGACTGCTGATCCGTAGCTACCAATACCCTGGGGAGAGATATGGTGTTGAGCCGGAGAGTGATGTACAAAGCTTCATTGTGCCCTGAGGCGTCTCTCGGCAGGTCTTCATCACAGAAGGTGAGCATACTGCCATACAATCGGGAATCGTAGATCTGGTCTCTTTACGGAGAAGGAGAGTCATCAAGCCATCCGTTTCCTGTCTTCCTCTTGCGAGGTAAAGCTTTTGGTGGTGCCTCGGGATTGTGTTGAGGCTGCTTGCGACGGTGGCCGCCCTTGGTTAGCACGTTGATTGAGTTCAAGTGCTAAGTTGACTTTGACTTTCCTTTGCCGGCTTGTGCCCTGAAGTTGGGCAAATTGAACCTGGGTTGATCCCGTGGGGGATTAGGCTTCTAACTGGCAGTGAGGTTGTCAAGATTTGAGGTATTTCGGTGCCCTGAGGCCTGAACTCTGGTGTCAATAAGATTTTTCGGCTTTCCCACCCCTGTCTGCTCTAAAGCTGCTTGGCCCGGAGGAAGGGAGGACTGACTGGAGTAGAGTACGTAGTAATCGAACTTCCCAGATGGCTCTCCGAGTGTACCCACACTGGTGTCTCCAGCTTCATATCTTTCTCTCAGTTTATGTTGAGAAGACTTCTTCTTCTGCTTTCTGGGAGAATCACTCCTGATCATGTCTCGGGACTCGCACTCAAGGCATGCGGAGCAGTCACAAACATCGTGGCTGATGTGGACGTTCGATGAGGACCTGGTTGGAAGAGGAGGAGAAACTGGCTCTGCGGCAATCTTCTTTGGCACTCATTCAATGGAATTCACACTGTTGTTGTTCGGAAAAAGGTTTCCGACTGTATTAGGTCCACGGGGATGCTCCAATTTCCCTTCCTCTATCAAATTCTGAATTTCGTACTGTAACCCCACGCAGTTGTCTGTGGTATGGCCATGATACTGGTGGAAGGCGCAGTACTTGCTTTTGTCAGCGTTGACTACGGGATTCTTGGGTTTGTAGTTGGCAACGGGTTTGAGGAGGCCTTCCTTGATCAACCCTTCCAGCATCTTACTCAGCGGCATGTCCAACTTGTCGAAGTGTATGGCAGGCTGCTTCGGGGTGGAGTTGTTGCTTTGCGGGACTGGGTTTCCGTTGCCCGACTGCTGTCATTGATGAATGTAGTTAACAGACGTATCTTTACCTTTGCCGGGGGCCGGTGCGATATTGAATGCAACTGCTGATCGGTATCTATATGGTTGTGCTCTGGCCAGTTTTTCCTTGAGTTCCTTCTCGAACTGTGAGCCGGCATTGACCATGGCTCAGAGATCTGGGAAGAAGTGATAGCTGATGAGAGTTCTATTGGACGGCCTCAATCAGGACTTGAAGATTCGCATCTGTTCATCCTTGGAGAGTGGCTCCATAATCTCGGAGAGTTTCCAACTCCACCTCTTATAGAATTCTCCGACGCTTTCATCTGCTTTCTGCTCGGTGGTGATTAAGTCCTCACGACTTGTTTCCCAATCTAGGTTGGACTTGTACCGCTCTAGGAAGATGTTACTGATCTGATCCCAGGTATGGCGATCTTTAGGCTTGACCCTTAGGAACCATTGTAACGCTGAACTCTTGAGCGTATGCTGGAAGTGATCGGCCATTTGCTGAAGGGTTGCTCCTTTCGCTCTCATGCCAAGAACGTAGGTGTCAACATGCGTTTGAGGACATTCAGTTTCGTCGAATCGGTCCATCTCTGACATTCTGAACTTGGCAAGGAGAGGCGTGACCATTCCCGGATCTGTGGATCTGAGCGTTTCTTGCTTTGAGCTGCTCATACTGGCTTTCAGGTCTTTCATCTTTTCGACCATCCAGGCCAAGGTTGGGTCCAGTGGTGGACTTTGAGGCTCGACGCCGGATGCTACCATATGAGTGGCAGTGATTGGAGGTGGTAGGCTCGATATATGAGGATATATGAGGGCCTTTTCTGGACTGTATCGTTTGTCCCCGGTGTTTTGAGATTCATGTATAGGCAATGGGTTGAACTCGGGAGGATATTGGCATCTGTTTGAGATGGTCCAGCGGTGCGCTGGTTGTACTGAGTGATGGGAGTAGTACTGGCTTGGCCGTATATGACAGGGTTGCCTTGAGAGGTGGCAACATGAAGCCTAGGTCGGCTGTTTCCTTGGTTCGAAGGCATCCCGTAAGTTGGGGGGGGAGGAACCTGGTTGAAGGTTTGAGGAGATAGTTTCGAGGAATTGTCATCCTCGATTAGGACGAAAGTACCGTCTGACTGGGGGATAGCTGCTATACCTCGCTCATTCAGAAGCTGTACCACGAAATTCTGCTGATCTTCTTTCTGCCTCTTGTGAACCTCACAAGCCCGGATGGCTTCTTCCAATGTCATATCTGTTACCGGTGGCGAAGGTCCGTCCCCGTCACGATTTCTCGGTGAGCTTGACATGTCGGATATTCTGGCTGAGGGAACTGAGTGAACCGAAGAACTGTCTCGACGCCGGCCGTAATCGTGACTCGGCGAGGCGCTGACCCGGAATTCTGAACCACTTTCTGCTCGCTGCAGGGAACGAAAGGCAGGGTTTAGGCTTCGGAAAGGGTATTTGGCTTAGGGTTTTGGGCTAGTGCAATATGCAGTTATCGATTAATTTTTACTTAAAATGCATTTTCTCAGAGTCCTAATCGGTTGGAAAAGATCGTGTCTTCTTTTTCACAACTAACCTAAGGCTCTAAACAGTGGATCTCGTCACTACGCTTATAAGCCCCTCGTTTTTCACCTGTAAATCATCTTCCCATGACGGAAAATCCCGAGTGAGGGTCCTATAAGGCAAGCGAGTTCCATTGACAAAGGAAAAAGTGAACTTAAGGCTAGATGATCACGCAAACTTTCAACGTATATGACACACGGGCCACGGTCGAAGTCAACGTCCTTAAGTTAAGGCGGGGATCGTGCCAAAATTTCGGCATGACCTCTCCTGACTCGCTTGCGCGAGGGGCCTTAGCTTTTGGCGTTGGCCAAGTTGTGGCTGGCACGGTGCATACGTTGAGGGTTTGGTGACACAGTGTCACATTGAACCTTCGGGTATATTTTTCGGCAGAGCTCCGCATCAAAGTCAAGGCTGAAAAGCTCAAGACTTCGGGTCGGGAACGACCTTCGGTCTCAATCTTTCGAGCTTGACTCGTGACGGAACCGGCGTAAAAAACATACACTTGGGCTTTATGACACGTACTAAGCCAAAAACCAATCGGGGTCTTGGACGAAGTGTGACACAAAGAGTGCATGGCTTACACGGGCTAGGATGGGCTGTTTGGGAAGATCCCGTGCGCGCTCGAAAGGTGTCTGGCAGACCAACGGAGCTGCAACTGAACGGTCATCCCGGGTTACGGGTCGTAGTGTGCAGTGTACTGAGGCAGCAAGTGCACATGAAGTGCGGTGTACCGAGGCATCAAGTGCAAGTAGTGTGCGGTCACTAAAATTCTTTTTCTGAGTAAAACAGAGATTTTCAGAATGTGTCTTAAAGAATTTTATGCGCAGTTCAAAATGTAGCATAAAAATCAAGTATGAACGGGAATGCACAAACATGTTATGATTTTGAAAGAGATGAAAATGCAATGCCCTTTTTTTTTGAAAAAACCGTTCAAGGTTTTGAGCAACACACGCACACAAAAACGAGGAAGGGTAAACGAAATTTTGACCCACTGAAGGCTTTTTGAAAACGGCGGTCGTTTTGAAAAAGTATCCATGTCCCCAGCGGAGTCGCCAAATGAAATTGCCCGGGGTTCGCGTGGGGCGAACGCGGTTGTCTTTCGCGGGATTGGTGTTTGAGACCTCGCTTTCGGGAAGGAGAGGAGTTGCTACGCGGTTTTGTATTTTGAGCCCAAACGTTGAAAAACGGCTTTAGTGAAAATGGTGTCATTTTTATTGGTAGCAAAAACTTTGGAAAAGGCTTTGAAAAGGGGTGTTGTTTTTATTGGTAGCAAAAACGAGGAAAAGGCTTTTTTAGTACCAGAGATTGTTAGGTTCGGAGGTCACGTTACGTTTCGGGAAGAGTATTTTGAGATCACCTGAAACGCCTCGTATGACGAGTCTTTCTACCTTTCTCGAAAATGTGTGCGTGTGTGTGTGGGTGTTTGCATTTTTGAAAATGGGGGCTATAATGACAAGCTTAATTATGGTTTGAATGTCAAACGTTGATTTTGTGATTCTTTTTGGAAAAAGTGAGCGTTTGAATGACAAACGTCGGTTTTGGAGTTTTTTAGGAAAAGTGATACGAGTGATGATTTTGAACTTTTAACTTAAGTGTCAAATGATGACTTTTAAGAAAAGAGCGTTTGAATGTCAAACGTTGGATTTTGAGTTTAAAGATGATCGTTTGGATGCCAAAAGTCACTTTGCGCGTTTTGAAAGAGAGTTCGAATGTTGAACTCCGGTTTTGAACCGCGCATTTCATTGTTAGCGATTTGACGAGAAAAAAGCATTAAATGAGATTTGAATGTCAAATGTCGGGTTTTGAGTTTGAAGATGATCGTTTGGATGTCAAACGTCATTTTGCGTGTTTTGAAAGAGAGTTCGAATGTCAAACTCCGATTTTGAATCGGGCATTTCATTGTTAGCGATTTTACGGGAAAAAAAGCATTAAATGAGATTTGAATGTCAAATGTCGGGTTTTGAGTTTGAAGAACATCGTTCGGATGCCAAATGTCATTTTGCGCGTTTTGAAAGAGAGTTCGAATGTCGAACTCCGGTTTTGAACCGGGCATTACATTGTTAGCGATTTTACAAAAAAAAAAGCATTAAATGATATGCGATCAACGAATCGTTTTGCGACTCGAACTTTTTTAAGTAAATAGTATCACGAGCCAAACGGCTCGGACTTGTAAATGACAATATTTAAAGTGCGGTATCAACGGAATCAAACGACCCGGATTTTAAAGGTGCGTTAAGTAAATAGCATTCAACGGATCAAACGATTCAGACCGTTAAATGACTATCACGAACCAAACGGTTCGGACTATAAAGTTGTGTAAAGTAAATGACGTTCAACGGATCAATCGATCTGGAATTGTAAATGACAGAAAAGTAAAGAAACGGGGCCGGAACGTCGTTTTAACCCGAGATTACTTATCTTACGGGAAGAGAAGAGGATCCGTGACTAAAACGTATCGAACCCCATTGACGGTGACGTCTACATTTCAATGACTTTTGTTTGAAACGGTTGTAGCGAATGGCGCGTAAACCGAGACAGAATGAGTGTTTAGGGAGAGAGAGTGTAACCTATGGCTAGGGGTTGACTCTTTTGGCTCGGGAGGCGTATACGGGATATGATTTAGTGTTTGGAATGGAGTTTTGAGGTTGTTTTGTTCGTGTTTGGTTGAAATACGAAGTTTTCACGCAAATCGAGGCAAAATAGGGCTCGGGAGAGGATGGAAATGGTTTGGGCCGTGGCTGTGGGTGAAAATGGATGAAATTTTTCCTTCTTAAAAATGTTTGACAGCCCTCTGTATTTATAGGGTAAAATTGCAAAAGAGTCCAGACGGACTTAACTTGAATTTAGGGGGTTTTTGTGGTCTTTTGGAAACTGGAAGGACTTGTTGGCAATTCTGATTTTTCCTACAAAACAGTCCGGACGGACTGTGACATCATCCCAAGGGTATTTTGGTCTTTTCACTCTGAAATCTGATTGATGTTGACCAGAGGGCTGTGGCATGCATGCCACGTGCCCCTGTGACTCACCAGGGCTTGGTTTTTCGTGTCATTATTCCCGGTTTTGTCCGTTTTTTAAATAACTGTTCGAAAAATGTCCTAAACGCCCCCGAAAAGTGCATTTTTCAGGAAAAGTTGTACTTTTACATGTGATAACGTGTGTTGAGTACGCTTTGACGTTGGGATGCATGGGGCAGTCCCGGGACGTCTCGTTGGCTTGAGAACGGGAAGCTTAACGGGTTCCGGTTAACCTGGAGCGGACCAGTTAACGGATTCCGGTTAACTTCTAACGGATTTTGACGATCCGGATTTGGGTACTTACATCAATGGAACACACCCGAGCCTACCAGAGGTGAATGGCTAGGGCATTCGACAAAAAGGTCAAGGCCAGAGACATCAAAGAAGGTGACTTAGTATTGAAAGTAAAGCCCCCTCTGGGAAAGTGGGAACCCGTTTGAATTGGCCCGTATGTGGTGCAGAAGATACTATCGGGAGGAGCAATGAAGCTTGCGGACTTGGACGTCAATCTCTTTGTTCATACAGTCAACGGTGACAAGCTCCGCCGTTACTATGTCTAAAAATAAAAAAATAATAAAAAAAAGAGAAAAAGAAAAATAGTGCAAAAGAGTAATACCCAGCTCGGCTGAAAACCCTAAAAAGGGCGGTCTAGGCAGAAGACAGGGTCGCACATAAAAAAAAAAAAAAAGTGAAAAATAGTGCAAAAATAGTAATACCCAGCTAGGCTGAAAACCCTAAAAAGGGCGGTCTATGCAGAAAACAGGGTTGCACATTAAAAAAAATAAAAACAAAAAAAAAAATCCAATAGTTCACCAGAATGAACTACGAAGACCTGAGCCCCTTAGTCTTTCTTGTAAAAGGGGAACGTAGGCAGCCAGAAATGGTTCGGTCTAAACAATAAATAAGACATCTGAATTTCCATGAAATGTGTCTTGAATAATTTCTAAGATTATATCTTTGTTATTTACAAGTCAAAAAACTTCTTGATGAGTTCAAGCACGGTCTACTCTTGACTTTGCTAACCTGCTACAAAGACTAAAATATACAAAAGGCCTAATAAACTATTGTGTTTGCAAAAGGCAATAAGTGGATGCTAGGAATAGGTCTCTCAGTTGTCATCAAGCGAGTCTTCCTTGCTCTTCTTTCCTTTACCTCGACCCCGTCGAGTGTTCTTCCTCTTTTTCTCAATGATATCGGTCTCCCTCATCCCTATTTCTGGAATCCTCACTGGAGTCTGCACCAAGCTTGTGTCAATAAGTGCCTTCTCTACCCTGGCACGAGCTCGTATCTCCTCCCGCTGAGCCTCAGTAAGGGAAGAAACCTCCAATAGTCTCTCATATCGGGCTTCCATATTTCTAATAAGATCGCCCGACTGGTTATGGCAGCTAGCCTTGGCCTCAGTCTCCCTCAGAGTCCTGCTCGAGTCACAGTCATCACCCAATAAGGCCTGACGCCTCTCTCCCAAAACGATCTGAGTCGCCCCCATTTCCCTCTCGTACCAGTCCAAGTAGGCCGTGGTCAAGATATTATTCTTCCTGCTCTTGAGAATGGCCCTGGGTGGAAAAGCGGCATATGACCATGCTCTTGAGAAAAAGGAGAAGCTGTCTGGACATCTCATGTCAAAAGACGCCACCTCCATGGTGCGAATGTCTCCCCAATCATCTATTGGCTCCTGCAAGGTCCCGAACTGCCTGGACACTAAGCGAGGAATGTAGAAAGAGGAGAGAGATAGCCCCGGAACCCTTACTATGTAGGACTCCTGATCCTGCTGTCTAGGTGCACCCCTTCAGGAAATCACCCACCAGTGAATGTCAGAGGTAGACAACCTAGCCATCATCAGCTCCCAACTACCCTGATCCTGCTGTCTAGGTGCACCCCTTCGTGAAATCACCCAAGGGCACTGAGTAGGCAAAGCCCCAAGCCTCTCCAGTAACCATAAGGTCAACACCGCTGAGCTCCCATACCGCATGAAATGGTCCCCCCTAGCCATCCTATCAATGCCATACAGAGTCTCCCCCAGAATTAGTGGGACAATATTTTTCCCGACCCTGAAATCTCTGACCATGTCCAAAAGGCTGCTATGGCAGACCCCGAAGGACTCGGCAGTAAACAGAAAAGAGAACACACAAAGGACAAAGGCGTCCATGGATACCGTAGCCGCAGCAGTACCCGGAGACCCGAACCTACTCAGAATGTCATAAATGTCGATCCTGTCAGGGGCTACCATCATCCCATCGGCTTCTTCCAAAGAAATTTGAAGAAAAGATGCCAACTTTACGGTCACCGGCAAGTCCCCGATCAAAGGAACTGAAATGGCTTCAATTTCTGGACCCCCAATCAATGCCCGGAAGTCTTCAAAGGTTGGGAAGATTTCATTGTAACATTGTAAGAAAAGCAGTAAACATGTCTCCGGACGTCCCAAAACCTCGCTGCTGCTCTCAAAAGGTCCCAATCGGGGGGGAGATCCTTCAAATGCCATAAAGACTTGATCTTATGAGATTGAAAGTTGTGTCTCATCCAAGATTGAAGATCGGAGAGAAAACGATCCCTTTTCCCCTTTTGCAATCGGACTGGTTTCTCCATTGGCTGTGATCGAACTTGATGATTTTTGGTCAGAAATATGCTTTGGATCAGTTGGGACAAGTCTAGGGTGAAAATGAAATGAAAAGACCCTCCTTGTATTTTATTTGCAAAATATCAGTTTAGCCAAGGTTCCAAGCCGCACAGCTTCTTTTGCCCAGGACCTGGCCGGACGGCTTATTTCGCTTCTGCAGAAAAAAAAATCTGCAGCAGCCTAAGCTGCTGCCCAAGTGGAGTTCTCACCCCACTTTCTCAACAAAACCTGCATAAAAACATGTCCAAACCCCATCCATGCAGTCACATACCATTATAAACCATTCCGGCTCAATTTCCGCCCCATTTCCAAGCAAAAAAGTTGCCCCGAGGCTCAAGTAATATGCAAAATCATAATGTATCAATAAGAAAAAAATAAAAGATCATTACATTGTTTTTGCCTCCTTGGCACCCAAATAAAATAATAAAATAACAAATTGAACATAGTTTGGTTCATTGTTTCTCTCTTCCTCTCCTAGTTCAACCCTAAGGAATCCTAAGCCTCCGATTCATCATCTTCGCTACTCAGCTCATAAAACTCAGGATCCCTCAGCAAATCTTCAGCATCACTCACATCAGATAGGTGGACAGGCACGTGATCATACTCCGCCAGTTGCTCCAAAATATCCGTGTTAGGCCCTTGCCCCCGAGGCACGACACTGGTGGACGATGAGTGGTACCCTGAGGCCGAAGATGTAGAGGCCGTGCTCCCAACGTGCCTCCTCTTGCGCTCGGGCTCCTGCGCATTCCCCACAGCCCTGGAAGCGCAGGCCAGCTTCCTCAGAAGGGACCGAGCCACCTCCTTCCAGCCCATGTCTTGTCGTACCAAGCCGTTATAGGTACGAGCAGGAACCTGCGAGAAAAGAAAAGAAAAACTCAGAAAATCCCAGAAAAACTCAAAATCGCAGAAAATAAAGAATGCCAAAAAGAGAAGGGACCTAGAGATACTTACAGTGCTGTCAGCAGGCAGAGTATACTCGGTCTCCCTCGTGTCAGGAATAGATACCATCAGCCTTCTCGCTACCCCGTTCACCACATAAGAAAGGTGAGCTTGAGGCATAGGTGGATCAGTCGGCTCGGCCTCCCCGTACCCCTGAGCAGCGGCTACCTTCACTAACCTCTGTGGCGTCCTCCAATGCGCCTCCACAAAGGTGGCATACGGGGTAGCAAAATCAAAATACTCCTCAGTCGCCAATCCAGCCTGATACCTCTCTATCTCATCCACTGACCAATGCATGGGCTGCAGCATGAGCGGAGGAGGGTCATGAGGGGTAATAGTGCCCAAAGGAGGGACGTGACCGTGTTGCCTGGAGAAGCGGTCCCCCAGATAAATGAAATCACAGGTCAACCCTGTCAGCCACCTCCTATGCCTGGTCACCACCACGGCATCCCCCATCAAAGCCTCCGAATACCTCCCCCAGGGATAGAAGTCCACCCCCTCATGACCGTCCCTATTGATGACGGGCTTCACCATCTTATAATCGAAGGTGATTTGGGTCTTCCCGGTGAACTTATCCCTAGCCTCTCCCCTCCAGCGCACCATAGCCGGGAAGGTAGCCGGATCACTCTATTGGTTCCAAGGAAAGAACCCAATCACATCACAGAACCAGACCTACATGTTCAAAACATAAGGGTCATTTCTCTCATAAAATCTCAAGACAGAAAAGTAAAAGAAAAAAAAGAGAGTGAGAGTACCTCAAGAGCAAAAGAGAAACAGTCCATAGAAGCAGCCTTATTTCGGCTGTACAAGTCTAGAGAAAAATAGAGCTCAGCCAATCCAGCCTCGCCCCAAGAGACCTCCCTAACCACATCCAGGTCCTCCAAAGAATCAAGCAGTCAAAGCATCGCCAATGTCCCAGAGTTAGCATAAATGGTGACAGACAGCATCAACCACAAGAAAGCTCTCGCGAGCTGGTGGGCAGTCACCTCATTAGCTGCAAACTCCGCCATGCATCTCTGAACCTCCACCTCAATAAACCTCGTCTCCATCCCAAGCCCCTTCGAACGGAGGTCAAAACCCAATAAAGCTCTGAACTCGGCCGCAGAAATGTGATCCCTCCAGGTCATAGGCCTACCAGTGAATCTCAAGCCGGTAATGGCAGTAAAATCGGTAGGAGTCACCGTGATCTCTCCCCAGCTAAGATGAAAGCTGTGAGTGGTGTCCCACCATAACTCTGAAAGTGCCTGGACCAACCCCTTGCTCTTAGAGGTCACATGAATGACTCTACCAATAGCCTCAATGAAGGAATGAAGCCCAGTCGCTATCACCAGCTGTTTAGGATTCACGCCACCTTTTCGAAGTCGGGCATCCTGTCCCACAACTTCACCGCCACCTCAGCGGGTCCTCTCGACTTCCTCTCCTGTAGGAAAACACAGCAGAAGCCCGTTAATCCTTCATTTTTATCTCAAAAGCATGCATATATTCACACAAAAAAAGTGCACATGTTGTCAAAGAAAGCATTCCTACGAGATTTCTAGCATCATTTGTCTAGAACACGTGTCTTTCATCATTTGAAACACGTCATCCCGAGCACATTGCTCTCCCAAACACAAAAATTCCAATTTCCACAAAATTCTTTGCACATAAGCTTTAATTTTTCAAGATGGCATGCATGAATTCTTTTCATCGTCCAAAATCTTGTTTTCCCATCCATGATCAGAAATTGACCTAGTTCTAGCACATGCAAGAACTCCGTCACATTTTAGACATTATTTTTCTTACTTTATTTTCAAAAATGAGTCATTCTCATGTTTTTCTCAAATAAATTGCACATGCATGTTTATTTATGTCCATAGCCTCATAGGTTAATTATCAAATTTCTAAAACCGTCAATAAAATCGCAAGAAAAATTCAAAAATTCCCAAAAAATCGGGTCAAGCCCTAAACCAATCAAAAATCAACCAAAATCGGCGAAATCAAGCAAATCAAGAGTGCTTACCCCAATCGATTGAGGTTTCATCGATTTGTGCTCCCTCTTGCCATGATAGAACTCGGAAGTAGGTGTCATGAAGTCGTACTTTCGCTCGGTCCGAATGAATTCCCTCCGCCTCATCCTCGCGGCTTTCGACAAGTTTCTACGCGCTTGTCTAGGCAAGATGTTCCCCTCTTGATCCATCTTGAGCAGTAGAAGCTAGGGATTTGAAGAATTTTGAGGTTTCTCTCTCTTTTCTCTCCTCTCTCCTTGGCAAAAATGAAGCAGCAATGGCGCCATTGCCCATTTTAATTCTGTTTAAATCAATCCGGTAAAATCAGGTTTCAAGCCGAATGGCTTCTTTTTCCCCCATCTCACACCGGGCAGCTTCATTCGCTCTGGGTTGAATTTACACTTTTGCCCCTGGACTTTCCAATTTGGCAAATAATTCCCATTATATCCCAACAGAGTAACGTTGATTCCCAAAAAATCTCTGTTATCTCTGAAATAGAATAATGTTTTCTCTCAAAACGCCTCCGTTACTTCCGTTATAACGGAATAACGCCAGGCGACAACCTCCAAATTGTCAAAACTCAACTTTAGCTACCTCTATCTCCTCGATAGTGAAGTACGCTTTAGTTTTTCCAACTTTAGCTACCTCTATCTCCTCGATAGCGAAGTACGCTTTAGTTTTTCCAACATTAGCTACCTCTATCTCCTCGATAGTGAAGTACGTTTTAGTTTTCCAACTTTAGCTACCTCTATCTCCTCGATAGCGAAGTATGCTTTAGTTTTCCAACTTTAGCTACCTCTATCTCCTCGATAGCGAAGTACGCTTTAGTTTTCCAACTTTAGCTACCTCTATCTCCTCGATAGCGAAGTACACTTTAGTTTTTTCCAACTTTAGTTTTTTCCAACTTTAGCTACCTCTATCTCCTCGATAGCGATGTAAGCTTTAGTTTCTTAAGGTGACTCCTCCATTAATCGTTAAAATCTCAAGGATCCTAAACATGTTCATAACTATCTAGTGAAAACCTTGAACTACGACCAAGGCTTGATTCCTCCGGGATACGTAGGTAGCCTTTCATAAAGGTCCAGCTATCCGACCGCAGTGGTCACCCTTTTCATTCATCACTCTTCAGTGGTGCAAGAGCCTTTCATAAAGGTCCAGCCATCCGACCGCAGTGGTCACCCTTTTCATTTATCACTCTTCAGTGGTGCATGAGCCTTTCATAAAGGTCCAGCCATCCGATCGCATTGGTCACCCATTTCATTCATCACTCTTCAGTGGTGCATGAGCCTTTCATAAAGGTCCAGCCATCCGACCACATTGGTCACTCCCTTCATCTGGCATATCCCCAGTAGGATCAGCCATTTGACCTCCTAGGTCACTTTCTTTCCATCTTCCTAGCAAGGGACCAGTTTCTCTTTGCCATTCCCCAGTGGATTCTGAACTACAATCATGGCTTGATTCCTCCAGGATACGTAGGAAGCCTACTTTAGGTTCAGCCAAATTCGTCACATATGACACCCTTTTCCCTGTGGATTTCCTGAACTACGATTATGGCTTGATTCCTCCGGAATACGTAGGTGGCCTACTTTAGGTTCAGCCAATTCGTCATATATGACACCCTTTCCCCTGTAGATTTCCTTGAACTACAATCAAGGCTTGATTCCTCTGGGATACGTAGGTAGCCTTTCATAAAGGTCCAACCATCCGACCATATTGGTCACCCCTTTCATTCATCACTCCTCAGTGATGCATGAGCCTTTCATAAAGGTCCAGCCATCCGACCAAAGTGGTCACCCTTTTCATTCATCACTCTTCAGTGGTGCATGAGCCTTTCATAAAGGTCCAGCCATCCGATCGCAGTAGTCACCCTTTTCATTCATCACTCTTCAGTGTTGCATGAGCCTTTCATAAAGATCCAGCCATCCGACCGCAGTGGTCACCCTTTTCATTCATCACTCTTCAGTAGTGCATGAGCCTTTCATAAAGGTCCAGCCATCCGACCACATTGGTCACTCCCTTCATCTGGCATATCCCCAGTAGGATCAGCCATTTTGACTTCCTAGCTCACTTTCTTTCCATCTTCCTAGTAAGGGACCAGTTTCTCTTCACCATTCCCCAGTGGATTCCGAACTACGATCATGGCTTGATTCCTCCGGGATACGTAGGAAGCCTACTTTAGGTTCAGCCAAATTGTCACATATGACATCCTTTCCCCAGTGGATTCCGAACTACGATCATGACTTGATTCCTCCTAGATACGTAGGTAGCCTTCCAAAGGTTCAGCCATTAGACCTCCTTGGTCACCCAATCCATCTCGGCAGTTCGCCATATTGGATCATTTTTTATCGACAACCCACTTGCCCTGCAAGCGACGTTGCCGAGGTGCTTCTGTAAGTACCCAAATCTGGCTCATGCCTTCCGGTTAAGTTTCCCGGCAATTCCTCAAACTTTCCTAAAGTTCAGGGGCAATTCTGGAACTTTTCCAAACCTTCCAAGGGGGAAGGACTTGTTAGGAATTAAAATTCCAAGCAGTCCCTCGCTGGAAAGGGGATTCTAGGCGCCACCTTGCATGGATCTAGAAGCAGGCTGAGTCATCGACGGATAACGTCGGACGGCTTCTTTTGCCAGAGGTTAATGCCGCACGGCTTCATTAGGAAGCACATATCAGCCTATAAATAGAGGCCTCCTCTATTCATTTTTTAATACAATTTCAGGCACTGTTACTCTGCTAAACTGAAAACTCGAAATTCCAGTGAACAAAACATCCCAAAATCTCCTCCCTCCTCCATAAAAACCCATCCAAAACTCTTCCTACATTAGGAAAACTCGCAAGGGAGATAGAGAAAACCACCATTGGTAATCTCTCCTTCCTTTCTCCTTGAAATATCCTTATTATATTGTCATATTGTTTACTTGCCATTTTCTTTGATTTTCTTGTCATTAAATGTGATATATTGTTATAAAAAGACTATCTTTATCATGTAGATATCATTTCCCCCCTTTCCCCTAACACAAATGATTCATGGAGAATCCATCTCAAGGATGAACAAGGGTCCACAAGTGGCTTGTTCTAGGGAGGATTCATCACATAATGATATGAAATAGCTCTATTTTACTACATAAAAATGTCATCTTTATTATTATAATGTCATCCCCTTCCCTTGACCTTGCTTCCAAGGATTGTCTACCTCATAAGGTTCTTAAAGGACATAGGAAAGCCTCAAAGGTCTTCTCTTTACATTCATAGCCTTAGTTCTCATAGTGTTCATTAAACTTATTTTCATAAAAATGCAATCTTTACTTTTCAAGGTCATCCCCCATGTTCCGTTAGGTTGGATAACTATCCAAGGATTGTCTAGTGACCATCTTAAGGCATGAAAGACATAGGATGAGTATTAAGATCCAATCTTTATGCCCCTCCCCTTAGTCCCTTTGGTACTTGAAGCATCTCGTGGGGTGGATCGGTGTAAAGGTCTCTTCTTTACATCGTTTCCTCCACTAAAGATGCCATAGTCAAAGTCCCTTTAGAAGCGGACGAACCTTCGCCCCTACATCTTCGATCATCACTTGACACGAGCATAAATGTCCCTACTAAGCTCAAATCATCTCAAGAAGTAGGATTGATGGGCAAAGGCTCTTTCTTTCTAAAGAAACTCATTCTTGGACTATAAAAAGTTGTCCCTCTCTCTCGATCACATAAAGACCTTGTCCCAAAGAACGTTGGTTTAAAACACACCAAGGCTCTCAAGCCTAATATGGTTGATTATCTCAACGGGAGGGAGAAAAAGGTCACTTAATGATGATCATAAGTCCAAGATGTGCATTGGGTCAAAATCCCGAATACATCAAATCCAAGGAATCCCGAGCGATAACCAACTCAAATGGTTTATACGTCCGGAAGATAACTTGGCAAATTTCATCCCCTTTTCTAATCACATCTCACACACGAACACACAAAACAAGCACAAAAATTGGATCTAGGGAGACTTGCCTTTGGCAAGGCTTCTTGGGTGAACGACAAACGTTCTTCCCAAGGAGTAACTTAACCTCCGGACCCTATTCCTTTTTTCAAAGTTTTGAGGAAATCAAAATAGCGTGGCGACTCCGTTTTTCAATAAATCGGATGTCTTCAAACTGAGGTGAAGCGGCGACCCTATAAATAACACAGTTCACATCCGCGATTGGGCCCACATTCACAGTCTCCAGACATTAAAATTCCCGTTAGTCCTCACTAATGTTCCGTCTTCGGACGTTAAATCCCAGTACCGTCTCCAGACGTTAAAATCCCGGTTAGTCCTCACTAATGTTCCGTCTTCGGACGTTAAATCTCAAACCGTCTTCGGACATTAAATCCGAGTACCGTCTCCAGACGTCAAAATTCCCGTTAGTCCTCACTAATGTTCCGTCTTCAGACGTTAAATCTCAAACCGTCTTCGGACGTTAAATCCCAGTACCGTCTCCAGACGTTAAAATTCCCGTTAGTCCTCACTAACGTTCCGTCTTCGGACGTTAAATCTCAAACCGTCTTCGGACGTTAAATATCAATTCCGTCTCCAGACGTTAAAATTCCCGTTAGTCCTCACTAACGTTTCGTCTTCGGACGTTAAATCTCAAACCGTCTTTGGACGTTAAATCCTATTAGCGTCTCCAGACGTTAAAATTCCCGTTAGTCCTCACTAACGATCCGTCTTCGGACGTTAAATCTCAAACCATCTCCAGACGTTAAAATCCCCGTTAGTCCTCACTAACATTCCGTCTTCGGACGTTAAATCTCAAACCGTCTTCGGACGTTAAATCCCAATTCCATCTCCAGACATTAAAATTCCCGTTAGTCCTCTCTAACGTTCCGTCTTCAGACGTTAAATCCCAGTTCCGTCTCCAGACGTTAAAATTCCTGTTAGTCCTCACTAACATTTCGTCTTCGAACGTTAAATCTCAAACCGTCTTCGGACGTTAAATTCCAGTACCGTCACCAGACGTTAAAATTCCCGTTAGTCCTCACTAACGTTCCGTCTTCGGACGTTAAAACCTCTGTTAGTCCTCACTAACGTTCGGTCTTCGGACGTTAAATCTCAAACCGTCTTCGGACGTTAAATCTCAGTTCTGTCTCCAGACGTTAAAATCCCGTTAGTCCTACTAACGTTCCGTCTTCGGATGTTAAATCTCAAACTGTGTTCGGACGTTAAATCTCAATACCATCTTCAGAAGGTAAATCGGCCGCCACAGTAAGCCCGAGTATCTTTTTACTCCAGCAAGTGAACATTCACTTCCCCAGCTGTCAATCGTAAGCCCGACCACCCCATTTCAGCGGCAGTCAGTATAAGCCCACACAACAATCCCTCTTCGGACATCATCGTAAGCCCGAACACCATATCCCCAGCAGACAAGAGACGAGCAGCAAATCAACGTAAGCCCGCACAATAACCTTTCTTCGACAGTCATTTCCGTCAAATCGACAGCACGAAATCCCATCATTTCAGAATACGCCGTCAGGGACGGACATTTCTCACATCCTTTCATAATACGCCGTCGGGGATGGACATTTCTTATATCTTTTCAGAATACGCCGTCGGGGACGGACATTTCTCATATCTTTTCAGAATACGCCGTCAGGGATGGACATTTCTCACATTATCTCGAAATACGCCGTCGGGGATGGAAATTTCTCATACCCTTTCAGAAAATTAGGTTAAGACGCTTCCGAACAGTCTCCCTTAGGTTAAGACGCCTCCTAACAGTCTCACTTACGTCCAGACGCCTCCAAACAGTCTCACTTAGGATAAGATGCCTCCGAACAGTCTCACTTAGGTCCAGACGCCTCCGAACAGTCTCACTTAGGTCCAGACGCCTCTGAACAGTCTCCCTTAGGTTAAGATGCCTCCTAACAATCTCCCTTAGGTTAAGAAGCCTCCTAAAAGTCTCCCTTAGGTTAAGACTCCTCTGAAAAGTCTCCCTTAAGTTAAGACGCCTCCTAACAGTTTCCCTTAGGTTAAGATGCCTCCGAAAAGTCTTCCTTAGGTTAAGATGCCTCCGAACAGTCTCCCTTAGGTTAAGACGCCTCCGAACAGTTTCTATTAGGTTAAGATGCCTCCAAACAGTCTCACTTAGGTCCAGACGCCTCCGAACAGTCTCACTTAGGATAAGACGCCTTCGAACAGTCTCACTTAGGTTAAGACGCCTCCGAACAGTCTCACTTAAGTTTAGAAGCCTCCGAACAGTCTCAACCAGAACGAACTCCTCTTAATCATTCCCCCAGAGGTCGAGGCCCTACGAAATACCCTCGCACCTACGAACTAAGATTGGCTTGATTCCCGCTCGGGATACGTAGGAATCCTCTCGCTAAGGGTCCAGCCAGCTGACCTCTCAGGTCTCTCCAAGTAAGGCATCCCCGGATTTGGATCCTTATCTTTTTCAACGACCCCACTTCCATTGAAAGTGACGTCGCTGAAGGGCTACTGTAAGTACCCAAATTCGGATCGTCAAAATCTGTTAAGAGTTAATCGGAATCCGTTAACTGGCCCTTTCCAGGTTAACCGGAACCCGTTAAGCTCCTCATTCCCGAGTCAACGAGACATCCCAGGACTGCCCCGTGTATCCCGACACTAAAGTGTACTCAACACACGTTATCACACGTAAAAGTACAATTTTTCCCAAAAAATGCACTTTCCGGGACTTTTCGGGGGCGTTTCGGACATTTTCCGGATAGTTTATAAAAAACGGACAAAACCGGGAATAACGGGACAAAAACCCTAGCCCTGGTGAGTCATCGGGACACATGGCTCGCATGCACAGCCTCCCCCATCGCCATCAATAAAATTCGAGGGTGAAAAGACCAAAATACCCCTGAAATTGAGGAACTGACCATCCGGCCTGTTTTACTTGAAAAACCAAAATTCTTATCAAGTCCACCAATTTTCCAAAATACCCAAAAACCTCCCAAAATGAGGAACTGGGCGGACGACCTGTTTTACAAATTCACCCTATAAACACAAGGGCTGTCAAATTCAAAAAGCAGGAAAAAAATATAAACACTATCCAAAAACCCCACGGTTCTAAGCATTTCTACCCCCTCCCGAGCCCCGTTTTGTCTCGATTTGCGTGAAAACCCTATTTTCCAACCAAACACGAACTAAACAACCTCGAAAAACCTTTTAAACATCAAAACCATATCCCATATACGTAAAGCGAGTCAAAGAGTCAACCCCTAGCCATAGGTAACACTCTCTCTCTAAAAACTCTTTTCACCTCGATTTACGAATCAAATGCTATTGTCGTTCCGGTCGAAACTCTCAAAATGTAGACGTAATGCGGTCTACGGGGCTCAACATGTTTTACCCCTTAATCATCTTCTCTCCCGTAAGAGAAGGAATTACGGGTTAAAATGGCATTCCGATCCCGTTTTGTACGTTTATGTCATTTACTGTCCGGATCGATTGATCTGTCGATTCGTATGTTTACCGACCGAATCGTTTGGTTCGTGATCGTCATTTACAAAATCCGAATCGTTTGATCCGTCGACATCGTCATTTAATTTATGTACCTTTACAACTCTGAGCCGTTTCGCTCGTCGATCGCATCTTTATTGTCTGGATCGTTTGATTCCGTTGATACCGCACTTTAAATACTGTCATTTACAAGTCCGAGCCTTTCGGTTCGTGATAATATTTACTTATAAAAGTCCGAGCCACAAAATGACTCGTTGATCGCATATCATTTAAATACCTCTTTTCATGGAATTGGTAACTATGTAATGTCCGGTTCCAAACCGGAGTTTATCATTCGAACTCCTTTTCAAAAACAATGCAAAATCGACGTTTGGCAACCAGACGCTCATTTTCGGCTCAAAACCCGACGTTTGACATTCAAACGCTCTTTTCATTAAAATCAATGTTTGACATTCAAACTAAAGATTTAAGTTCGTCATTCGAATTCCTTTAAAAAACTACGCAAAATCGACGTTTGGCATCCAAACGCTCATTTTCGGCTCAAAACTTGACGTTTGACATTCAAACGCTCTTTTCATTAAAATCAAAGTTTGACATTCAAACTAAAGATTTAAGTTCGTCATTCGAACTCCTTTCAAAAACAACGCAAAATCGACATTTGGCATCCAAACGTTCATTTTCGGCTCAAAACCCGACGTTTGACATTCAAACGCTCTTTTCATTAAAATCAATGTTTGACAATCAAACTAAAGATTTAAGTTCATCCTTCGAACTCCTTTTCAAAACTCAAAACCGACGTTTGCCATTCAAACGCTCGTTTTTTCCGCAAATCAACGTTTGTCATTCAAACCAAAATTAAGCTTGTCATTCAAGCCCCCCTTTCAAAAAATGCAACACATACACACACACGCACCCAATTTCGAGAAAGGTAGAAAGACTCGTCATACGAGGTGTTTCGAGTGATCTCAACATACTCTTCCCGAAACATAACGTGACCTCCGAACCTAACAATCTCTGGTCCTAAAAGCCATTTGTCAAGTTTTGGCTACCAATCAAAACGTCCCATTTTAAAGCCTTTTTTCAAGTTTTAGCTACCAATCAAAACGTCCCATTTTAAAGCCTTTTGTCAAGTTTTGGCTACCAATCAAAACGTCCCAATTTTCAAAGCCTTTTCCAAGTTTTGGCTACCAATCAAAAATGACCCCCTTTTCAAACTCAGCCATTCTCAACATTTGGGCTCATAATACAAAACCTCATGGCGACTCCTCTCTCTCTCCCAAAGTGAGGTCCCAAAAGGTCCGCGAAATGCCGCTCATCGCGTTCCCCCGTGCGATCTGGGTGATTTCAGCTGCCTGGCGATTTATGAGTGATGACGAGAGTGATGTCTCATGGGATGCATTTTCTTTGTGTGTGATAGTGATACTTTTCATGGTCAGCACCCTTGGGGTATGTGACGGCGCTTTGCTGGATGTGGTAGGGCACAGCCGAGTCGGGGAGGATATTGCTCTTTTGGTGTTGGGGGAAACCCTTCATGGCATTGATCTCCTGGCGACTGGGGATAGGTTCATGAGAGGGGGAAGCCCCGTCTTGCTCACCTTGTGATTGCGAGAGAGTCTTCGAGCCATGCCCGAGTCTCCGGCATCTTTTAGTCCTTAGACGTTTGCTCAGCGGCCTCTTTTATTGGATATGGATCAGTCCGCCTGGGAGAGATGGATTGCACAGCTTGGTATGCATCAGATCCGTTGGTGGGTTCCTCACTGGGGGATTGAAACTAGGATGGCCTTTTAGGAAGGTTCCTATGTTGTTAGAGTTCTAGGTTTGTCTTGGTCCTCCTTCTATATTCCGTCGCTCGTTTCCCGGCAGTTCGGGATGAGGTAGGAGCCTTTGCTGGGCTGGGATGACATTGCCAATGTGGAGGTAGCTTCTCTCTTTATGGCAGCTTCAGATATTTTTCTGTATTTTCTCAGGGTATGGAAGTATTCCAGTTTCCCTTCTGTGGTACTCCTTCGATGTCGGGAGAGTATTGTGTTGACCACCGAGTACCTGGATTGGTACGAGCATCATGTCGGGCAGTCCTAAGTGGTTTTGGGAAGCAGGCGTGAAGCGATTCTGGGGCAAGGTTGTCGTCTCAGTTATAGCCTTAGAAGTGCAGAAGCCTGGTTTAACCCTCAAAATGTGATGGGAGACGCTTTATTTGACTACGAGACCAGAGTTGACGACTGACGGAGAGAGGTCCCCTTTTATAGACTCGCAGGGAGCAGATGCGGCTCGAGGCACGGACGAAAGAAGCTCTGCGAGCTGCTGGATTGTTTGACTCTATGGGGAGGACCCCTAATCTCGAAATGAGAGAGACGGAGTTGGCTCGTGTGGAGCGAAAGAAGACTCTCCGAGGACGAGGGAAGAAAGGGAAGAATGGCGAGGGGACAAGCGCAGAATGACCTCCTAAGTATCCATCCATTGCATTGCAGACACATTATTTGTTAAATGTATTAAGCTGACTTTTAGCATGTTATGAGCTTGAGAGTAGACCGTGCTTGTACTCATCAAGAAATGTTGTAACCGTTAGTGATTTGTGATTTACTTTTAAAGCTTTTTCGAGACGCAGGATCTCTTTCTTGCTTTTTGTTTGAGCCTTGGCGGCGTCCAGCGTTGGACCTTTCTGTTTGTATTTTGTGGACTAAAGCAGTCTGAGCCTTGACGGCATCCAATTTTGGATTTTGCATTTGGATTGATTTGAGGCTTGGTGGCGTACAATTTTTTTTGTTTTTGTGTGTTTTTAGACCGAACCAATTAAGGCAGCCTACTGAATGCGCGCTCGCCGAAAAAATAAAAATAAAGGGAGTCGCCACGCCGTTTTTAAGGAAACATTGAAAACCTTTTTGAAAGAGAAAATGGGTTAGGGGGTCAGGTTACTTGTTGGGAAGAAACGAGAGTTCACCCAACACGCCTCGTCCGTAGACGAGTCTTTCTATGTTCAACATTCAAGACATTCAAATGTGTGTGTAAAATGTGTATGACAATACATGTACAAAATGCGTAAAAGTGCTTTGTTTTATTACTCAACAAGGGGAAATACAATTTGTAAGCCATTTGCCATGGGAGGCCACATCCCATTTACAACTAAGAGGAACAACACTTACAACTGAAATTGAACCTACTGCAGAGGACTCATTGTGTCGCGTGACACAGGATCTGAGGGATCAAATGTGTCGCGTGACACAACGAAGCAATCTGCAGAGGTTTTACAAAACTCACACTGCAGCAACACCAAAGTGATCACAACACCATGATACCACATAATATGAACACATGGATCAATACTTACAACTGAAATAACAGTCTCTGCAGAGGTCTACTTGTGTCGCTGTAAGTGCTCCAATTTGAGCTTGTTAGAATTTTCGTTAGAAAATTAACGAAAGTTATAACATTTCTAACAATTCCTAACAATCCTAACTTTTCTAACAAAGTGAGGGTAAAATGGGCATTGCTATTTAGAGTTAAACCTTCCAAGGAATCTCAAAAAGCAAAAGAATTAAGAAAATCCCGAAACAGCAAGTTGAAAAACATTTTCTGCTGGGATTTTTGAATTTTATTCCTTGTGTCCAAAGCTGAAGCTGCATTTAATGAACAGTGCACGCTGACTGGACCTGTCCGCGCGGATAAGTATGTAAAATTCAGAGGGCTATAAATTGAGCCCTCCAGTCACAAAAATAAGGAGGAAGAACACATTTTGCACCGAACCTCTGGCGAAATATAGAGACAAAACAGTGAGAATTCTTCAAGAATTGTCACCTTTTTCTCTCCAATCTTTCCCAACTCATACTCATCCACTCACTCTCATATTAAAGCCCTAAACACTCATACACTCAAGCCAAACACTCAAGAACACAAGGAAGATTGGTAAACCCCCCTCTTCTTAACCCTAAATCTCATCCATGCATGCATCTTCAAACTACAAAATGTAGTTCTTTCATCTTCTTGCTCTAGATCTAAGAAGATCACCATGGAAGACCATCTCCATGGATGATCTTCTACAAAGATCAACATTATTTTTAAGCTTTCTTACTTTCTTGTAAAGAAAACTCATTTTCAAAACCCTAAAAACCATTTTCAAGCATAAAATCTTGATTTCAAAGGATAAAATTCCCCTTCCCAAGCAAATGAAATGCTTAGTCCTAATGTACCCCAAGGATGGTTTGGTATAGTTGATTCACCACTAAAATGTCTAGTGATCACTAACCAAAACCTAGGGAAATGGGGACAAGCATGGATGCAAAACCCCCCTTAAAATCATATTTTCTTTCTTGAGAAGTTGCTGTCCAGTAGCAATTTTCTCAGACCTCAGTCCATGGTCTTAATTTTTGGACACAGATGAACTTGGAATTTGGTGTTGACTACAAAATACTTTTTGTAGCCAACATCCAGAGCTTTCCAGACATATTTTTATTTTATTTTTTTGGGTGAGTAAAACTCCTCTTTTCAAATTTTCTTTCAGAGGCTAGTTCATCAGCTTCTGGGAATCCAGATCTCATATCTGAGGTTTCCAGAAGGTTTTGACCCCTCAAATCTTCTCCAAAATGGAAAATTCCTTCGCACAAACTTTATTTAAGGTGTCTAGAACAACTTTCATTCTCTGAGTTTATCCAGATTATGAAGTTTTAAGACCCTTGAATCCCTTTCAAAATCAAAGGTCCACTGCCTTTTTCATTCTGGCAGAAATGGCTCTCAACTTCAAAAGGTCTTTTGAGTACCAAATCTCAACCCAAAAATCTTCCAAAAAATCATGGGATCAGTTTAAAGTCTTAAAAAGATATCCCAATTTTTACTTTTCTGAGTTTCAACTTATTTTGGCCAAAACACACACACACACACACACACACAAAAATGATTTTCAGCTTGGAAGACTCGTTTTACGAGGCGCGTCGGGTGCACACTAACGTCCTTCCCGACGCGTAACATGACCTCCGAACCTAAATCTCTGATCTCGGGCTTTTTTCAAAGTTTTGGCCTTCAAAATTAAAATGGCGTGGCGACTCCGTTTTTTCGTTGATTTTTTCAAACCACAAAAATGGGAAAATTTTCGAAATGGCACATTCATCACAGTGGCGACTCCGCTGGGGACTAAGCTTTTTTAAAAAAAAAAAATGGTATTTGGTATATTGGTGGAAACCACTAAATTTCCCGTTATCGCCTCCTAACACGAGTCGGGGATAAATTGTGGTTTAACAATCCCACGTACCGGCATCACCGTTTTCAAAAAAAAAAGCTTTTGAGGGTCAAGCTTCCGTCCCGGCTTTGAAAATCATTTTTTGCGTGTGTGTTGATTTTTGCACAGTTTTCATGTTGTTTTGGCCGCCTCGGAGAAAGTCAAAATTTTGACTGTCGGAATAATGTCCCTAACTGTCGGAATTTCCGTGCTTACGTGCTTATGTGCTCATAAAAAAAAATCAAAAAAAAAAGATTTTCAAAAAAAAAAGAAGAAGAAAATTCTCAAAAAAAAAAAATCATGCATCATGCCTTTTTAAGACACATAAAAAATTTCTATTTTTCTCAGAAAAAGAAGATAGACTGCTTGCACACTACGCGCACGTGACCTTACACTGCACACTACTTCCTAACCCGGGGAAATCCTTGTCGCGGTCCGTTTGGTCTTATTACGCCTCTCGGATGAGCACAGGACTACCCAAACATCCCATGGAGCCTCGTGTCGACCATGCACTTGTCCGTGACACACTTTGTCCGAGACCCGGTTGGTTTTTAGTCCGGTCCGTGTCATGCCCCGTCCGTGTATAGACCTTTCCTTTCAAGCCTTTGTCGGCATACCGACTCAATATCTTTCGGGTCCCTAATCGCCGAAGTTCTCGCCGGTTTTCCGCCGCAGACTTTGACCAAGATATTGACCGGCGCCTTGACTTCGGCTCGACCGGCACAAATTATACACCGACTCCCAAAGATTGACACCGAGTCATCAAGGATTAATGACTATTCCATGC
Source organism: Adenophora triphylla var. japonica (assembly GCA_022495995.1). Lineage (NCBI taxonomy): Eukaryota > Viridiplantae > Streptophyta > Magnoliopsida > Asterales > Campanulaceae > Adenophora > Adenophora triphylla. The sequence continues at coordinate 95,393 of JAFEMH010000325.1, forward strand.
CTAATTACGGCTTAACCGACGACAAGTCAAGATCAATCGTGGACATTTATCGTCCAAATCATGCCGACTTTTTGTCGAGCTCTCGGACATGATCTTGACTTTGACGTCGCCTTTGTCCGTAATTTACATCGAATGCTCGTTAAGACTCGATTACCCGCCGACTTTTAGGATCATTTTTCTTTCGGCCGGTGGGACCCGCTTGCCCTATAGGACCCTCGCCCGGGCCGCCCACCCCGGGAGGTCGAAATACAGTGGAATACGAGGGGCTTATAGACGTAGTGACGGGCCCACCGATCCAGAATCGAGTAGTTTGCGAAAAGAAGAGCAATCTTTTCCAACCGATTAGGTTAATAAAACATGTTTTAAGTAAACGTGAACAAATAACCTGCATGTTGCATGAGCCTAAAGCCCAAACACCTACCCTCCTTCCATTCCTGCACATCTCGAACCTTCATGTCCTTTCCCGCAGCCTCCGCACAAAGCTTGGTTTCGGGCACCGGTCACCGTTTGATCAGTTGGGAAGAGTCAAGCGCGTCATCGCCTTCGCCGTTTGTTCCGACTCCGGGTTTCGTAATGTCTCGCATCGCCCGGTAATGATGGGGATAACGTTGCTCCGTCCTCCGAAATCCCTCGCATGCACGCAAGATTGGATCCAGCTTGGTAGAACAGATGAGACTTCGACATGAGGCTCAAATTGATGACCTTCGGGGATTGTCGCAAGTCATGGTTTGACTATCGCCTCAATTCCGATGGTACTTTTACCGCAAAGAAGGAAGAGGGTCCTCCTCCTCTTCTTAATAGTCCCTGATACATCAAGATGCTACCCCAAGATTCCTATGTTTCCATCGCCGGGACTCCCGCCCGCCGACTTACAGGCAACCGGCCCCCAAACAGCAGTAGGGGACGAAAGAGTTCGGTATACCGTCGCTGTCCCCTCTCAAAGTGATGATCCCACAAGTGTCACTGAGTGATGAAAATCGTGGAACAGTTAAAGAAATTTGGTCAGCCATCAAAGCCCTGGAAGAATGCCAGAACGGATAGCAGGCTTGGATTGAAGAGGCCACACGCCACTTTGGGACCTTAACAATATCCCAACTGACTGGGGCTACCCCGAAGGACAAACATGTGCCCGTTCCCGGACCTCAATATCTCTCATTATCCGGCGGAGTCCAATCACTCGCTACCGCATGAGCCCAGCAGAAAATCCCCTGACCAGCCCACTAAAAGTCATTCCAAAGACCGCTCAACCCGAGATCCCAAATCCGCCACCACCGTAGAACACATTTGGTGGGATATTTGTGATCGTCCCGATTGCCTTGAAAGGGACTATCAGACTGGATACACGAGGACCGTCCTCCTAAGAAAAGAAAATTTCCTCCCAAAGAAAATTGAAGGAGAGATTCGAGGCCGGTGATAACAGCTGTGGGAACGCTCGGGAGCCATCTCGAGGGATTTGATTATTATGTACTCTACTCCGCCGCCTTCCCCAAAGCAAAAAGGGGTAAAAGAGCGTAAAACCCTTGCCAACGACAGAATTGAGACTTTCGGATACCGCAGTACCGCAACGTAAGTCCAACCCCTCGTGGTCGCCCAAGGTTCAGCTTGTCCAGCCTCCCGAGTATACACCGATGAAGAAAACCGACGCCGCTGGCGCTCCCACTCAATCAACATGTTGATCGGAGATGGCAACCGCCACAAAAGGCATCAAGCATAACCTGTGGGCTTCGGCAAAGACTCTACCTCGCAAGAAAAAGGCACGAAGCGACAGTGTTTAATGACTCTCTATCCCGAGACAAGGACCAAATCTATGATCCTCACCTATATGGGAGCATGATCACCTTCGCGATGAAGATTTGCCAAGAGATGTCTCCCAACACAATGAAGCTTTGTACATCACTATTCGGCTCAACACCATATCACTCCTCGGGGTATTAGTGGACAATGGATCATCGGTAAATGTCCTTCCCCTCGCATGATGAGGGCCCTCCGCATAAATGAAAGGCGCGTGATCCCATCTACCCTGACCGTCAAAGCCTACGACGGTTCGTCTCGTCCCCATTCTGGGACAAGTGACTCGGGAACTCGTACGAAACCCAAATGGTGCCCGAAAAGTTCCATGTAATGGATATCCCTCCGAGTTCACACTCTACTAGTGGCGCCCTTGGTTGCATCACATGAAAGCCATAGCTTCCGCTCTCCACCAATGCGTCAAATTCATCAACCGGCAGGAGACCTTGAAGTCATAAGGGGTGACAGCTTCCTCATAGGGAACGAAGCCGAAACAATAGCCAAGAACACCCACAGCCAAACACCGGCTACATCCTTCAAGAGGCAAGTCTCGCCAAGATCCTTTGGAATCCAGCGATGCCAACTATGTCGACACACTCAAGCGAGCAGACTCCGAAGAAGTTCGATTCATCAAATTTAATTGCTATTTCCAACACTTGGAGGCGTATCGGAAGGAAACGCCGAACACCGCCATGATACAGTGCACACAAGTCCCCGGTCCTCAATCACAGATTTGTCAAGCATTCTGCAAACCCATTCTTCGCCTCGCCAGCGAGGAGATTTTCATGATAAAAGTAGGCAAACACCGACGCACTCGCCTCGAATCTATGAACGTCGTGTGGGACGTCCTCCTTGCTAAACTACCTCGCCAAGCCTTTCCGCTCGAGTATGGGACATGAGATTTTTCTAGCAGACACCGAGACGCAATACGCCCTTACATCCGGGATTGAGCGGTCGATTGTGACGAAACGGAAATCCCTGTGGATTGAGGAAGATCCCTACATCCACATGCTCAACTTTCGCACGCCAAACACAATTGATTCTCGGGTTCGTACAAAGAGATGATAGCAATGATCGAGGAGGGAGCACAGAGACCATGCCTTTCCCGGGTTGTGAAGCCACCGAGCGATGCCGCTAAAGAATTGGGAAACTCTCTCAGCCCGTCCGCGACCAAAGAGGAAATGATCACCAAGCTTGGATTGGTCCCCCGTCCTTTCGTGTCAACCTTTGTAAAGTCCTCCGAGTCTCTCATTGTTGAGTTCGAGTCTCTCGAGTCGTCCGATGGCCTCACGCCTGAAGACCACGAAATTGTAGCCAATGCTGTATTCCCTCTTATTCTCAATGAAATGACGAACCTTTCTGAGTATCCCTTAATTGCCACTTTAACTAATGATGAATTAACTAATAATCCAAAAACAGTTAATAACGATTCACTAGATGAAGAGGCGCACACATTAAATGAACAATATATCAAAGAAATCTTTAAGGTGTTGTCCTGAAAGAGGAAAATCGAGCCCAAGCTGCCGAAGAGATTTTGACAAGTGTGAATCTGGGAACTGCGGAAGAACCTAAAGAGACGCAGATTGGTAGTTTCTTCGAAGGAACTGAAAGGGACGCCCTAATTGAGCTGCTAAAAGAATTCGTGGATGTGTTCGCATGGTCCTATAAAGATATGCCAGGCCTCGATCCTTCCATAGTTGAGCACCGAATACCGCTCGACCCGTAAGTCAAGCCGCAGCGTGGCTAAGAAGAATTAAGCCCGAATGGTCCCTACAAGTGAAAGAGGAGATAGAAAAGATGCTCAGCAGTTTCATCGTGGTCATTGAATACCCAACATGGCCGTCCAACATAGTGACGGTGACCAAAGCCAACGGAAAAATCCGATGCCGCGTAGACTTCGTGGATCTCGAACAAAGCCACCCAAAAGACGATTTCCCGCCAAACATCGACATTTTGGTAGATTCCACGGCCAACCATGAAGTCAAATCCTTCGTCGACGGTTTTGCCGGCTACAACCAAATCAAAATGGCGTAAGAAGATCAAGCCAAAACAGCCTTCACAACCCCTTGGGGCACATACTGCTACACGGTCATGCCATTCGGACTAAAGAATGCCGGGGCTACGTACCAAAGGGCGCCTACAGCTCTGCTCCATGACATGATCCACAAAGAAATTGAGGTCTATGTGGACGACATGATAATACATTCCAGAGGATCGATGGCCAGCACTTTGTTGATTTGAGAAAACTCTTCGGCCGCCTCCGAGACCACAAAGCATGAGACCGAATCCAGCCAAGTGCACCTTCGGTGTAAGACGAGGTAAGGTGCTAGGATATATGGTGACGTAACGGGAATCGAAGTAGATCCCCGTAAAATCAAGGCGATAGTTGAAATGAAGCCACCCCGACACCGACGTAAGTGAAATCCTTCATGGGAAGACCGCAATACATAAGCCGCTTGGAATCACCGACCTCGATCCGCGAGCCGATCTTCAAGTTGATGAAGAAAAATGCCTACACGTAATGGACCCTGTAATGTCGCCTTGCCTTTGAACGTATCAAGGCATACCTTGTGAATCCTCCGATTCTCTCGCCCACCACATCGGCAAAAGCCACTCTTGCTATATCTAACTGTCACGGATACGGCAATTGGGGCTATGCTAGCTCAAGAGAAGAAAGATTCCAAAGTCGAAAACGCCATCTATTTCATAAGCAGAAAGCTCCAAGGAAGCGAACTCAATTACTCGCTTGCAGAAGACTTGCGCAGTTTGGTCCGGGGTAGTGGGAAAGTTGAAACACTACATGCGCCTCACCCGATACATCTTGTTTCAAGGATAGACCCCATCAAATATCTGTTCGACAAGCCTTCCATCTCCATGAGATTGGCAAAATGGTCGTTCTTTTTGGCCGAATATGACATCGCTTATGTTTCAAGGAAATCCGTAAAAGGACGCATAATGGCGTAACATCTCGGCCGATTTCCCAAGTGATGAGTCCCGAGGACTCGAACCTCAATTTCCCGATGATGGAATCTTCGCTCTAGAAGGAGAAAATCGCGGCAACTCTTCTTCGACTGGGCGTCAAACAAAAGGGGGAACGGGATAGGAATGCTTCGGTCGATCCTACCGACGAACACACCCCCATAGCAAGCAAGGCCGAACTTCGAAGTCACCAACAACGCCGCCGAATATGAAGCTTGCATAGCCGGGTTGGAAGCCGCCCTTGAAAGAAATATCAAGGAATTGGAGGTGTATGGTGACTCGCCCTCATCATCAATCGTGCTCCTAACAAATGGAAGATCGTGGATCCGGGTTTGCGTAAGTATCATGCTTACATGGAAGAACTAGTGGCTCAATTCAAAGAAATCAGCTTTCATTACCTCGCCAAGAGACCGAAACAGTTCGTGCATGCTCCGCTACACTAGCCTCTCTTGTCGAAATACCCGAAGGAAAGTCTCGTTAAACCATTCGTAGTCGGGAGAAGAGAAAACCCCGCCTATTGCTTCGAAATTGAAGCGGAAGCCGAACCGATCAATGATCCCCGGTACACTCGCATTTACCAAGACTGAAGGATGGCGAGGCCTCTTTCAAAAATGAAGATGGGGAATATAAAGAAGGAATCAAAGCAAAAAGTCTCTCACTCGAAGCGCTCGCCTCCCATTATGTTCTTTTGGGAAATATGCTATACAAGAAGCGTTATCAAGGCCCCCTCCCGCGATGTATCAAGAAACAAGAGGCTACCGAACTCATGAAAGAAATACATGGTGGTACCTGCGGCCCTCACATGAATGCTCGAGCTCGATGCAAATCATACCGAGAATGGGGTATTTTTGGATCTCCATGGAAGCCGACTACATCCAGCTTTGTCAAAAGCCGCGACAAATGTCGGGCCGATACTCAAATCTTAATCACTTGCCTCCTCACGAGTTATACCGCATGACAACCCCTTGGCCTTTCGTCACTTGGGGAATTGATGTCATAGGCAAAATCACACCATCAGCAAGAACGGCCACGAGTTCGCCCCGGTAGCCGTGGATTATTTCACCAAGTGGGTTGAAGCTAAGTCCTACAAAATCCTCAACTCAAAGAAAGTTGCCCTCTTCATCAAAGAAAACATCATGTGCAGTATACGGGTTGCCACCGAAATCATCTCGTATAATGGATCCCACTTCGAAGGGGAATGTGAAAACTGCCGGCGGAATTCCGAATAACCCGTCACAAGTCATCTCCCTACAGCCCCAAACCAACGGAGCCGTCAAGCAAAGAACAAGACTCGAAAATATCATCCGGAAAATGGCCGTCCAAGGCGTAGATTGGCCCGAGAAGTTACACTGCACTCGGGGCTACGTAACATCGCCGAACGGCAATCGGGGAAACACCTTTTGCCCTCACATACGGAATGGAAGCCGTACTCCCAATCGAGCTAGAGATCCCCTCGCTCCGTATACCGTTGGAAAGCCGTATCAACGAGGTCGAATGGCTCCAGAGTCGCCATGATGAATTGGCCCTACTAGATGAACGCCGATCAAGGCCATGGAACACATCCGAGCCTACCAAGGAAGAATGGCCAGCCTTCGACAAGAAAGTAAAGCATCGGGAGATCCGAGAAGGTGATCTCGCTTCTAAAAGAAAAGCCCCCATCCGTATCAACCCCTCGGAAAATGGGAGCCTCGTCTGGGTCGGGCCATATGTCGTCCGTAAGATCTTCTCCGAGGGGCCATGCAACTCGCAGACCTCGACGGGAATCCCTTTGTACACCCAAAGGAATGGTGACAAGCCGCGCAGATACTACGCGTAAAAAAAAAAAAAAAAAAAAAAAGAGTGCTAAAAGAATAATACCCAACTAGGTTAGAAACCCGAAAAGGGCGGCCTAGGTAAAAACAGGTTGCACCAAACAAAAAAAACAAAAAAAAAGAAAAAAAAAGAGTGCTAAAAGAGTAATACCCAACTAGGTTAGAAACCCGAAAAGGGTGGCCTAGGTAAAAACAGGTTGCACCAAAAAAAAACAAAAAAACAAACAAAAAAAAAAAAACAAAAAAAAAAACAAAAAGAGTTCACCAGGTTGAACTACGAAGACCCGAGCTCCTCAAAATGAGGGGAACGTAGGCACTGGAAACGGTTCGGTCTAAAGCACAAATAAAAGCCATACTTTGGCATCAATACAATTGATCGACCATGAAAGCGTCTCGAAAAACTCTAAAGCAATTCAAATATTCATTACAAGTTAAAAGCTCTTTGATGAGTCTAAGCCCGATTCATTCCTACAACCGGCAACCTCGCTAAAAGAAAACTAAGATACATAATCAAACTAATGTGTCTGTCATGGCAAGAAAGGGATACTTGGAAACCTCGTAGTCACTCCAAGCCACTCGCATCGGCCTCTCCCTTCTTCTTCCCCTCCGAGTCTTTCTCTTCTCGAACCGGAAAATGTCGGTATTCCTCCTACCAAGCTCGTATAGGGACAGGTCTATCAAACCAGCCTCCGTCAGGGCCTTAGTAGCCCTAGCATCATCCCTCATCTCCCGTAACCTAGCCGGTAGCATAGGAGCCCTCCTCTCCCGTCTCTTGACGTAAGCCTCATAATCGCCCGCGCCGTCTCCGCTCCCGTCATGAGGGTTGGCCCTCGCCTCGGCCCTCCTCCTCTCGTAAACAGCCAGACCTCCGCACCTACAATGGCCTCACGCCGTCTCAAAATAGCCACCTCGAGTCTCTCCTGCATGCCTCTCATACCAATCCAGTACCAAGTGGTCAGAACACCGGTCTCTGACGCTCGAGAATAACCCGAGAAGGAAAGGCGTCATACCTCCATACTGGAAAGAAATGGAAACACCGAGGGATCATCCATAGAAGCAGGAGTCACCACCCCGGTGGCTACATCATCAAAGCCCTCCAAAGGAACTCCGCTCCAGCCGAACCGTCTCGTAACTAAAGCCGAATATAGAAGCCGGACCGAGAAAGCCCCTAAGCATGACCACGTGAGACCCATCCGAAGCACTCGCGAGTCTCCACCCGCCAATGAGGCACCGACCATCTGATATCTTCAGCCCGGCGACCCGCCATCCAACGCTCCCACGAGCCCCGATCATCAAAATCTACATCAACACCTCTCCCGGCAAAAGTCCAAGGCTCGATCATATCGAGGTTTCCCGAAGAACCCCCAAACGCTCCATCGCCCACAGGTCAAGAGGAACGGGCTGCCCCCGTACATATACCGCCGTCCGGTAGCTAATCTATCGAGAGCATGAAAAGTCTCCCCAAGAATCAAAGGAACGACATCTCTCGCCTGTGCGACAGCCAACGACAACATCCAAAGAAAGACCGATGGCAAATCCCAAAGGAGTAGACCATGAACAGGGTGCCAAACATACAAAGTGCAAAGGCATCCCAATAGGCATCATCCACCAAACCTAGGCCCCTAAATCTGTCGGGAAGACCGGAAATATCGAGATGATCGGGACCGCGGATCATACCTTGCGCTTCCTCCGGGAAAGATGAAGGAGGACACACAATCCGTCAAGAAAAGAAGCTCCTCCTGCAAAGGGACCGCTATCTCTTCCACCTCCGACCTCCAAGTAAGGCCCGAAATTCTTCGACAATGGAACAATCTCGTTGAAGGAAAGGCAAAAGACATGCCTTCTAGTATCCCAAAACGAAGAAGAAGCTCTTAAGAGGTCATAATCCGAACCAATTCTTTGAGAGACCACAAGCATCGTATCTTGTACCTTTCTTCAAAGAATGATCTTCTCTCATGCATGATCTCCCTACACCACTCCTTGAACTTTTCAAAGAACAACATTTGCCTTTCTTTGGACAATTTTGGAGAATTTTTGGCCATTTCCATGGTTTTTCTCTTTCTCCCGAAAATGGCCGTTTGGACCGGAGGTTGAAGAGGATATTTGAATTTGAAATAAAGCAAGACCAGTGTCCGGACCAAAATTAAAGGACACCGTCGATGCAGGATTCCTCCGCGCGGATGAGATTGTTTTCCACCGTAAAATCTGCAACAACCCAAGCCGCTACACCAAAAGAGGAATATTCCGTCCCGTTGCTCGAAACCCGTGCAAAAAAAACCTCCCCAAACCAAACCCATATACCAAACACCCTTGCAAAAAACCAAGGCTCATGCAACACCGCATTCATACCGCATTGCATTCATAAATAAAATCCTAAATTATTACATTCCAAAAAAAGAGTGTGCATAAAAAAAAACAAACAAACATAAATAAAATCCTAAATTATTACATTCAAAAAAAAATGTGCATAAGCTGTACAAATCTAAATCTAAATCTCAAATCTCAAAATAAAAAAAAAATCAATCGGAGTCTCCAGCACCCGATGTCTCCCCCCGGCCCCTCTTGCGACTCGGGCCCGCCTCCTCAGAGCCCCGAAAATCTCGGGCTCGGGATCGTCCTCGTCTCCAGAGAGAGGCTCGTCAGACCAACCGGCACGCTCCGATAGGGCAAGCCGAGATCTCGCAAAAAGTCGTATCCGAAGGTGAAGGCGTCGGACTCCCGCACGTACGAAGACGACCCGCCATGCCGCCAAACGTGTCCCCGCCCGTGTGGATCCCCGAGAATGACGTGATCCGAAGGCGCACCGCGCGGGGATCAAGGAGAGGAGACAGAGGAGTCTCGAAGAAGTCTCGAGAGAATAGGGGAAGCCTCCCGTCCGACAGTGCGCCGCCGGTCGCCGCTCTAGCCTCGAGGAGCCCCGCAAGCGACCATCCTCCCGATGAATCTCTTAGCCCCGATCACTTGCTTCGTCGCCTTCTCGACGACCACCTCCGAAAACCGCACAAAAGCAAAAGCGTCAAAAAAAGAGGTGATGCTAAAGATGATGAAACAAAGGAAAGAAAAGAAGGGGAAAAGGTGAAACCATACCTTCATACCCTGACGAGGCCGGAAAGCTCGTGGAAGCCGCTCGGCCGAGGGATCTGCACCCTCAATCGGACCCCATCCTCGATATAGGAAAACTGGCCCGAGGGTACCGCGGGATCCCAAGCCCTCCCTATCCGTAACCCGAGGCATCCTCAGCCTCCTCAAGACGAATGTCGCATATGGCTCAATCGCCACAAAATCCGAGAAGTGCCGGCCGACTCGGTAATCATCCCAGTCACTGACCGATCGCTCGGGTGCATCATATCGGCGGGAGGCTCCACCGGTGTCCTCAAAGGCGAGTTCACGCCATGCCGGCGCGTCACCCTCTCTCCCGCATAATAGGCATCGCAGTCGACCCTCAAAATCCTCCGCCGCACCGCCCGTATCTCGCCGCCTTCACCGCGCTACCTCAAAGCGATCCTGTGGGAAGAATATCATCCCCTCATCCGTCTCGGCCTCCGTCAAAGGAAGGCAATCCGCGTACCCGAGAGTCGTACGCCCCGGAGCTTATCTTCTCCCGGCATGCTTGGACCAAGACCGCATGGCCGGATACGCCCAACGTACTCCGCCGGCCGCCGCCACATCGTGACGTGGAAAACTCCAATGCCCATACCTGCGAAAGGTCAAAATCCAATCAACCCAGTGCAAAAGAAAAGTGCGTGCTCAAAAAAAAAAAAGAGAGGGAAAGCAAAAAAGAGAGCTTATACCTCCAGGGCAAACTCGAAGCAAGACAAGGAGCTCACAAATTCTTCCTGTACCTATCAAGAGCAAAATAAAGCTCGCCAAACTGGCCTCTCCCCACGAGACATCTCCGGCCGTCTCCATGTCCTCCAAGGACCTCAAGAAGGCAAAGATCGCCGTCCCTCAAAGATGTCCAAAGAGCGTGCTCGAGAAAGCAAACCACAAGAAGGCCCCGGCAATCCGATCGGCGCCTATCCTCTCCTCCCCACCTCATAGCTCGCTATGGTCTCCACAATCTTGCCGTAGACCACGGCATACTCCATCCCCATCCCCTTTTGGGAATAGGGGAAAATCCCGTAAGAGCTCGCAGACGCATCGCCGTAGCCATCCCGCCACTCAATGCTGCGTCCATTAAAGGAGAGGCCCGTGATCGCAGCGTAATCGGAGGGCGTAACCGTAGCCTCGCCCCGTAAGAAGTGGAAGGTGTGGGTCGCGTCCCACCAAAGGCCGCGCGCAGCAAACATCAAGCCCTTGCTCTTAGTGGAACTTGACCACCCTCAAGCACTCGACAAACTCCCAAAGCCCCGTCTCGACAACGATCTGTCTCGAACTCGGCAAAGCTCCTCGGCCCGCATTCGGAAGCCGGTCCCACAAGTCAATCACGGACTCCACCGATCCTCGAGTCTTCATTTTGTTCAGCTGCTCCGTCACAAAACGGTTTCCGCCCTGCAAAAAAAAAAAGAGAGAGAAAATGTCAAAAAAAATTGCATTTGCATTTACAAAAAAAAAAGAGGAAGCATACACATACATTAAAAAAAAAAAAAAAGAGAAATTTCGACAAAGATGACAAAGATACAATGAGCATAGCCCCATTTTTCTCGCATGAAAGAAAACAGTTTTCAGCAAGTCCCAATGCATTCATCAAAAAAAAAGAAGATGCATTCCTACGGAAGTAAAAACTCCGTCCCATTTTTATAAAATAATATGCATATCATGCATCATCTCAAAAAAAAAAATTTTGCATACATGCATATCATTCATCTTACATGCAACGGGAGGAAAAATCCGTCCCACTTTTCAAAAAAATATATATCCTAAACATACATACATCCCATATTGGCAAAATGCCCATTCTTTCCAAACAAAATGCATGCATTGCATCATCATTCATCAATATCAAAATTCAATTTCAAAAAAAAAAAATCATCATCATCATCAACATGCAATATTCAATTTCAAAAAAAAAATCACAATTCTTCGAATTTTCACATGTAATTTTCGAATTGAAAAAAAAAATGTGGCAAAAATGCCAATTCTTTTTCCCAAGCAAAGTGCACATTTTGGGTTACTCATATACTCATTACAACATGCAAAGCATCAAAATCAAGATTCAAAGCCAAGAACATCAATCATTCGAATTTTCAAGAAAAAAATTCAAAAATCACCCAAAATTTTCAAACAAGAAATCAACAAAGGGATCAAAGGGTTTCAAAGTATACCGTTCGGAGATGCTGATCCGAAGCCCAATGTTGCCAAGCATCGGGGTAATGATCCTCCTCAACCGATTGCGAATGATTGTAATGCCTCCTCATCCGGACGAGCTCCAATCGCCTCTCCGCTATCGGGCCACGTCCTTGACCTTGAAAAGCGCCTTCCCCGTGTTCCATTGCTCGAAAATCGAAGAAAATCGGAAGATTTCGAAGCTTTTTTGGACAACAATGGCGGATCTGCAGATTTTCTCTCTCTCTCTCGTAATTTTCTGTAAAACTGGACTGAGGAAGAAGAAGGGCGTTGGCCCTAATTAATACCCCTAATTTTCAGATCCTCTCCGCGCGGACAGGATTGCAAGGGTCAAAATGACCCTTTTGCCCCTTAAAATTCCAGGACTCTGCAATTCAGTCCCCAACTTGACAGAGTTAACCAAAGATAACCAAAGTCAGCCCCTTGTCAAGAAAATATCCCCCGGCAGTCAAACGTAAGACCGAGTGCCCTGAGAAAGATAACGAGATCCCGTATCTTTCATCAAAATTACCCCCGGCAGTCAAACGTAAGACCGATCTCCTCGAGAAAGATAACGGATCCCGTATCTTTCATCAAAATCTTCCCCGGCAGTAAAACGTAAGACCGAGTGCCCTGAGAAAGATAACGAGATCCCGTATCTTTCATCAAAATTGCCCCCGGCAGTCAAACGTAAGACCGAGTGCCCTGAGAAAGATAACGAGATCCCGTATCTTTCATCAAAATTGCCGAGTGCCCTGAGAAAGATAACGAGATCCCGTATCTTTCATCAAAATCATCCCCCGGCAGCCAAACGTAAGACCGAGTGCCCTGAGAAAGATAACGAGATCCCGTATCTTTCATCAAAATTACCCCCGACAGTCAAACGTAAGACCGAGTGCCCCGAGAAAGATAACGAGATCCCGTATCTTTCATCAAAATTGCCCCCGGCAGTCAAACGTAAGACCGAGTGCCCCGAGAAAGATAACGAGATCCCGTATCTTTCATCAAAATCTTCCCCGGCAGTCAAACGTAAGACCGAGTGCCCCGAGAAAGATAACGAGATCCCGTATCTTTCATCAAAATCACCCAACGGCAGTCAAACGTAAGTCCGATCTCCCCGAGAAAGATAACGAGATCCCGTATCTTTCATCAAAATCAAACGGCAGTCAAACGTAAGACCGAGTGCCCCGAGAAAGATAACGAGATCCCGCATCTTTCATCAAAATTACCCCCGACAGTCAAACGTAAGACCGAGTGCCCCGAGAAAGATAACGAGATCCCGTATCTTTCATCAAAATCACCCAGCGGCAGTCAAACGTCAGACCGATCTCCCCGAGAAAGATAACGAGATCCCGTATCTTTCATCAAAATCTTCCACGGCAGTCAAACGTAAGACCGATTTCCCAGACGAATACGTCTGATTTTCCCCAGCAAAGGCTAACAAAATCCCCTGCAAAGTTAACGGAATCCCAAAAGCCAACGGAATCTCGAGTAGTACTCGAACTACGAAAGGGCTTGATTCCCACTAGGGATACGTAGGTAGCCTATCATTAGGTCCAGCCCCTCGACCAAAACGGTCACCCTCTCCTTCGGCAGCAGACGAAGTCCACCGAAAGGCCATTTCAAATTAAGGTCCGAGGCGCCTAAAAAGCCATCATCATTAAGGTCCGAGGTGCCTAAAAAGCCATCTTCAAGGTTCGAGGCACCTAAAACGCCATCTCCAAGGTCCGAGGCGCCTAAAAAGCCATCTTCAAGGTTCGAGGCACCTAAAACGCCATCTCCAAGGTTCGAGGCACCTAAAACGCCATCTTCAAGGTTCGAGGCACCTAAGACGCTATCACTAGAAAGCGATAAATCGCAGTCATCCCCAGCAGAGACCGAAAATGGTCATTCCTATCCCCAGCAGAGCGGATACCCATCAGACCGAAAATGGTCATCTCTTATCCCCAGCAGAGTTTCTCTCCAAAGAACCGACCGCAGAACTCGCTCATCAGGTTCGAGGCACCTAAAACGCCATCATCTCCAGGGTCAAAGACCCGAACTACGGCCGACTTGATTCCTATTCGGGATACGTAGGTAGCCTATCGCTAGGTTCAGCCACCCGATCACTCGATCATCCCGCCAAATATGGAGCCTTACTCTTATCGACGACCCCGCTTCCTTCGAAAGCGCCGTCGCCGAGGGGCTACTGTAAGTGCTCCAATTTGAGCTTGTTAGAATTTTCGTTAGAAAATTAACGAAAGTTATAACATTTCTAACAATTCCTAACAATCCTAACTTTTCTAACAAAGTGAGGGTAAAATGGGCATTGCTATTTAGAGTTAAACCTTCCAAGGAATCTCAAAAAGCAAAAGAATTAAGAAAATCCCGAAACAGCAAGTTGAAAAACATTTTCTGCTGGGATTTTTGAATTTTATTCCTTGTGTCCAAAGCCGAAGCCGCATTTAATGAACAAGGCACGCCGACCGGACTCCGTCCGCGCGGATAAGTATGTAAAATTCAGAGGGCTATAAATGGAGCCCTCCAGTCAAAAAAAAAAAAAAAAGGAAGAACACATTTTGCACCGAACCTCTGGCGAAATATAGAGAGAAAACAAAGGAGAATTCTTCAAGAACTGTCACCTTTTTCTCTCCAATCTTTCCCAACTCATACTCATCCACTCACTCTCATATTAAAGCCCTAAACACTCATACACTCAAGCCAAACACTCAAGAACACAAGGAAGATTGGTAAACCCTCCTCTTCCTAACCCTAAATCTCATCCATGCATGCATCTTCAAACTACAAAATGTAGTTCTTTCATCTTCTTGCTCTAGATCTAAGAAGATCACCATGGAAGACCATCTCCATGGATGATCTTCTACAAAGATCAACATTATTTTTAAGCTTTCTTACTTTCTTGTAAAGAAAACTCATTTTCAAAACCCTAAAAACCATTTTCAAGCATAAAATCTTGATTTCAAAGGATAAAATTCCCCTTCCCAAGCAAATGAAATGCTTAGTCCTAATGTACCCCAAGGATGGTTTGGTATAGTTGATTCACCACTAAAATGTCTAGTGATCACTAACAAAAACCTAGGGAAATGGGGACAAGCATGGATGCAAAACCCCCCTTAAAATCATATTTTCTTTCTTGAGAAGTTGCTGTCCAGTAGCAATTTTCTCAGACCTCAGTCCATGGTCTTAATTTTTGGACACAGATGAACTTGGAATTTGGTGTTGACTACAAAATACTTTTTGTAGCCAACATCCAGAGCTTTCCAGACATATTTTTATTTTATTTTTTTGGGTGAGTAAAACTCCTCTTTTCAAATTTTCTTTCAGAGGCTAGTTCATCAGCTTCTGGGAATCCAGATCTCATATCTGAGGTTTCCATAAGGTTTTGACCCCTCAAATCTTCTCCAAAATGGAAAATTCCTTCGCACAAACTTTATTTAAGGTGTCTAGAACAACTTTCATTCTCTGAGTTTATCCAGATTATGAAGTTTTAAGACCCTTGAATCCCTTTCAAAATCAAAGGTCCACTGCCTTTTTCATTCTGGCAGAAATGGCTCTCAACTTCAAAAGGTCTTTTGAGTACCAAATCTCAACCCAAAAATCTTCCAAAAAATCATGGGATCAGTTTAAAGTCTTAAAAAGATATCCCAATTTTTACTTTTCTGAGTTTCAACTTATTTTGGCCAAAACACACACACACACACACACACAAAAATGATTTTCAGCTTGGAAGACTCGTTTTACGAGGCGCGTCGGGTGCACACTAACGTCCTTCCCGACGCGTAACATGACCTCCGAACCTAAATCTCTGATCTCGGGCTTTTTTCAAAGTTTTGGCCTTCAAAATTAAAATGGCGTGGCGACTCCGTTTTTTCGTTGATTTTTTCAAACACCAAAAATGGGAAAATTTTCGAAATGGCACATTCATCACAGTCGCGTGACACAGGACTCCAAATGTCCAATTGTGTTGCATGACACAGGTTAACCATATGCAGAGACCTTACACTTTTGAAATCAGATCCAACAGAGGCCAAATTAAATCAATCAACAACATCCAAGCAATTCAGAAACCAATGAATTCACAATAGATTGACCAAGGGGATGTGGATATAGGGAGATCCACACTCCCTTGGCCAATAAACAACAAGTACCACGAAATCACATCACAAATACCAATTGTATCAAACCAAGCTAATTAAACAGAGGAATGGCAGTTGGGACTTGATAATTGTGAATGGACGGAGTCCGATTATCAAGTCCGAAAAATAGATTGCAACGAAGCAAACACAATAGTAAAAATGAGACAAAAGTGAGGGAAGAGATCCGTTACCCTCGTAGATCCACAACTCTCTATACCGCATCGGTATAGAGAGCCTTCACAATCAGCTTCGAACCAGAATGATCTCGGGTCCCAGATTGAGTCGCTTGGGCAATTCCAGTACGTGCGAACTGTAGAGAATTGAGGGAGGCTTGAAGGTTTGTTTCCACTTCGGTGCAAATTGAACAGAGAGAGACGCCGAGATTGGAACAGGGCAGGGGCTGAGAGGTGGTGGCCGGAATTAGTTGGGGAAATGGTGGTTAACGGATTAGGTTGAAACAGAGGAAGGAGTCGATTGTTTAGAGGGAAGGACCAGGAGCAGAGTTTGGCCGGAGAAGGAGAACCGTGAGAGTCTGTGTTTTGGATTGGAGAGGTAGAAGACGGTGAGGGAGGTTGATTTGGGTTTGGTTTCCGGTGAGGAAGAACTAGGCTAGGGCAGATATTGGAGGTCGTCGGTTGAGGGATTTGGATCGGAATGAGGAAGGTTGAAGGAGGTAGAACGGTTGAGATTTTGAGGGAGGAAATTGGTGAAGGTTAGGAAGGGGATTAATGGTGGATTGGAAGAGGAAGGTGATACGGTGGTGGTGATTGAGGAAGAAGGAGTCGATTTAGGGAGAGAAGGTTGGTGAAGATGGCGATTTGGGGAGCAACGATGGTGGTCTTCTGCGTACTGCGTATAGAGAGAGAGAGAGAGGTGCGGGTAGAGAGAGAAAGAGAGAGTATCTGTGTGTTGTGTGAGAGCCCCCCCCAAAATGAACGCAAAATTGGTATTTAAAGCTAGATTGGGAAATGGGGTTAATTGGTCGCACGACCCAATGCTCCGCTTTTCCATGCCTCAAGTTGTCGCACGACTGGGAACGCCCGTAACTGTTTCCGGCGCTAAAACCTGCTTCTGGAACATTCCGAATTAAATCCTTAAAAACCCAAAGCAATTAATTCCCTGTAGGTCCTTTTGTCCGGGAAAAATACTAAAACATACTTCCTTCGCGAGAAACTCATAAAATGTTTCCGGAAGTCTCGGAACGGACTGGAAATTTACTAAAACGCCCCTTAGTGCAATTTTATCATTTAAAATGCACCTAAAAAGGAATCGCGAATTGGATTGGCGTACTTACACCTACGTTCCCCCCGGACTGAAGGGCTCAGGTCTGCGTAGTTCGACACTACAATGAGTGACGGGAGATGAAAAGTTGATCTTCTTTAGGCGAAGTATCTGCGGAGTTTGCTTCTATTGACTGGATTCATGAAGGGATTGCCGTCTAGGTCTGTCAGCTTTATGGCACCTCCGGAGAATATCTTTTGAACCACGAAAGGGCCGATCCATGTTGGTTTCCATTTTCCAAGTGGGTTGGTTCGAGTGGGAGGCTTTTCTTTGAGTACCAGATCGCCTTCCCTGATGTCTCGGGACTTGACTTTCTTGTTGAAAGCTCTAGC
The DNA here is from genome assembly GCA_022495995.1 of Adenophora triphylla var. japonica. Lineage (NCBI taxonomy): Eukaryota > Viridiplantae > Streptophyta > Magnoliopsida > Asterales > Campanulaceae > Adenophora > Adenophora triphylla. The sequence continues at coordinate 112,985 of JAFEMH010000325.1, forward strand.
CATTCTGCTTTGGTAGGCTCGGATGTGCTCCATGGCCTTTAGTCGGCGCTCGTCTAGCAGAGCCTGTTCATCGTGTTGGCTTCGAAGCCATTTGACTTTGTTGATCTCGTTTTCCAGCAACACTCGGAGTGAGGGAATTTCCAATTCAATGGGGACTACTGCTTCCATCCCGTATGTTAGGGCAAATGGAGTTTCTCCCGTGGCTGTTTTGACTGATGTTCGATAGCCCCAAAGTGCCAAGTGCAGCTTCTCGGGCCAATCTCGTCCTCGCGTGGTCATTTTTCGGATGATCCTTTTGAGTGTCTTGTTTGCTGCTTCTACTGCGCCGTTAGTTTGTGGCTTGTAGGGAGTGGACTTGTGGCGTGTGATCTTGAATTCAGTCAGAAGTTTGTCGCATTCTCCTTTGAAGTGGGACCCGTTGTCTGATATTACCTCATTCGGGATGCCGTATCGGCATATGATGTTTTCCTTGAGGAAATGTGCAACCTTCTTGGAAGTTAGCACTTAGTATGACTTGTCTTTGACCCATTTTGTGAAGTAGTCGATGGCGACCAAGACGAACTCGTGGTCGTTGCTTCCGGGCGGAGCAATTTTCCCGATGACGTCGATTCCCCAAGTGGCGAAGGGCCAGGGAGTAGACATGCAATAGAGATGGTGAGGAGGAAGATGGTTGAGATTGGGAACCGTTGGCACTTGTCGCAGCTTCGAACAAAGTGGATGCAGTCTGCCTCCATGGAGATCCAGTATTAGCCCATTCGAAGAATGATCATCATTAGGGCTCTGCCGTTCATGTGGGGACCGCAAGCCCCATTGTCAACTTCGTTCATGAGCTCGTTTGCTTTTTCTTTGCTGATGCAGCGTAGGAGCGGTCCTTGGTAGCAGTTTTTGTATAGCATGTCCCCAAGGATAACAAAGTGAGAGGCAAGGCATTTTAGGGCCACGATGCTCTTGGCATTGATTCCTTCTTTGCGTTGGCCTTCCTCGTTCATGAAGGTGGTTTCCCCATTCTTGAGGTATTGGAAGATCTGGTTGTACCATGGCTCATTGATAGGCTCGGGATCTAGTTCAATCTCGCTGTAGTAGGCAGGAATTTCTTTTCTTCCTACTTTGAATGGCTTGATTGCCTTCCCTTCAGGGATTTCCACGAGTGAAGCTAAGGTGGCTAGAGCGTCTGCAAACCGGTTCCAGTCTCTTTGCAAGTAGTGGAAGGTGACATCTTTGAATTGCGTGATGAGGTCTTCCATGCAGGCGTGGTATTTTTGCAAGCCTGGGTCTATTGTTTTCCATTTGTTGGAAACTTGATTGATGATCAGGGCTGAATCCCCGTAGACCTCTAGCTTTTGGACGTTCCTTTCAAGTGCGGCCTCTAGTCTGGCGGCGCAGGCTTCGTATTCGGCGGCAATGTTGGTTACCTCAAAATTCAGCTTTATGGCGATTGGGGTGTGCTCGTCCTTTGGATCAACCAAGAGCATACCAATGCCATTTCCTCTTTTGTTGGCTGCTCCATCAAAGAACAACTGCCATCGGTTATCACCTTCAAGTATGAAGATTCCTTCGTCTGGAAATTGTGGTTCGGGCCTTAGGCCTCGTCGGTTGGGAAGTCAGCTAGTTGTTCGGCCATTACCCGTCCCTTGATTGAATTCTGGTTCACGAACTGTGCTGGTGAAGAGGCTTCCAATTTGCGTCTCTTAAGCTCTTCAGCAGTTCCCAAATCTACTGTGATTAAAACCTTCTCGGCAACTTGGGCTAGGTTTTTCTCTTGTTTGACAACATGCTTAAAGGTTTGTTTAATGCATTGTTCAATTAGTGTGTCTGCTTCTTTATTATATGAATTGTTATTAAGTGTTTTTGATTTAGTTAACTCATCCTTTTATTAAAGATGCAATGGAAGGATATCTAGAATGGTCGGACCTTTTATTGAAAGCGTAGAAAAGATACATGGACTCTCGATCTTCTGGCATAAAGCCATCGGACAACTCGAAAGACTCAAACATGACTCGAAGCTAGACTCTAGGCGACGAGGGATTGGACCAGAATTCATTGCTCTTTGCAGGCTGTAGGTCTAGAGAGGGTGGCGATGGCTTTGGTGGCCATTCTTCAGTCGATGCCGTTCCCGGAAGATGGCTTGCTTTTGGTTCGACTTCAAACCAGATCGCAGAGGTTTTAGGCTGCTCCTTTGAGGGTGTCCCTCCATTGGTGTTGCTACCAGATCTCGAGGGTTCTTGACAATAGAAGTCATGGATAGCTTCTTCCAGGAGGGCAAAGCATTCGCTGATTCGGAGTTAATTCTTGCTGATGTTGATTATCTTCATAGAATCTGCTTCCTTATCTGAGATCTTTGCTTGGATGACATTCACGATATCTGAATCGAGGGGGCATGCTATTTCTCCTTCTCTGATTAGGCTTCAAAGGAGGTTGCGCCATTGTTCTTCCAGGTCAGATATCAGGATATTGAATTGGACTATGTTATGGTGGCTGTCCCCATGAGATCCGAGTGTGTCGGCATGAGGGTTGACCTGTTCCATCGTGTTGGTGATGGGCCATCTTTCTTCAGGAGGGCTTCTGGCGAAGTATGAGTCTACTTCTCGATCAAGTTCCATCTGGGCGTCCATCTTTTGATCTTCTTTCATGCACTCTTCGCAGTCGCCTATTTCAGAATTGTCGTCCTGGCCCATGAGTTCTTCGATCTCTAGCTCGTCACGGCTTAGCACGTGGATGTAGGGATCTCTTTCATAACAGATCATAGCTGGAGACTTGTCTGCAGAGGAATATTTGGTCATGTCGGGACCTTCTTCTGGGTCATAGCTTGCTGGCCAAGCGCTTTCCATCGTGCTGCTTTCGCGGATCACTTCGAGGTTTCCGTTGGCGTTGATGAATTTCACATATTGGTGGAGAGTAAATGATACTGCTTTCATCTGGTTCAGCCAAGGTCATCCCAGCAGGGCGGAAAAGGTGGAATTGATTTCCACTACTTGGAATTCCACCGACTCCAATTGTTCGTCGAATTGGATCCTCAGATTGATTACTCCCAAGACAGGGCGCGGAGTGGAGTCGTAAGCTCAGATTATTCGAGGCGAAGGTCTTATCAGGGAGCGGTCGACATGGAGTCATTTTATTGTACGCAAGGCAATGATGTTGACTGCGGAGCCATTTTTGACCAAGACATTTAGGTGGTAGAACCTCTCTATCTTTATGAGGATGAGGAGGGCCTCGTTGTGTCTATTTTCACATGTTGTTAAGTGTTCATCTGTGAAGGTTAGACCGCTTCTAGCGCTGCTGTTTGCTTCAGTCTCCTCCGGGGAGTGTTTGATCCATCCATGGGTGTATCTCGATCGTGGCAGAGATCGTAGGGAGACAGTCATCCTCAAATTTTCCTGTCTGGATTCCCGGTCACGGGAGCGTTTGACTCTGGTCTTGCATTCCCACTCGTAGCGGGATAGCATGTTGACAGTCTCGGAGATTGCAGGGGACCTGCTCTTGCATGGAGTCTCGCTGAAGGCTATCATGCTCACCCTGTCGTTTCGGGGGAATGGATTTCCGACTGTGTTGGGGCCACGGGGGCGTTCCAACTTTCCTTCTTTGATTAGCCTCTGGACCACTTGCTTCAGCACGAAGCAATTGTCAGTGGTATGACCGGGGTAGTTATGGAAGGCGCAATGCTTACTCATATCCATGTTAGGTTTAAGAGTTTTTGGCTGGAAATTCTCGAGAGGTTTGAGGAGATTTCGCTTCACCAACGCTTCGAACACTTGGCCCAGGGGCATTTCGAGGTTGTCAAAATGCTAAAATTGTTGTGGGCGAGAAGGATTGTTGTTCCTCGGGAGTGCTTGATCGCGGTTTACTTGAGCTCCGTTCTGGATGTAGTGGACTTTTCTGACTGCTTCCTTTCCTTTGTTTGGGACAGGTGCTGGATTTGACAGGTTTGCCCGATAGCGGTAGGAAGAAGCAGGAACTGCTGTTATCTTCTGGAGGCTCAAGGTCTTTCGAACATGGTTTCGGCATTGACCATGGCACGGAGGTCGGGATAAAAGTGATGGCTGATCAAGGTCCTCAGAGATGGTTTTTAGACAGGAATGGAAGATGTCCATTTGGTCTTCTTTGGAAAGCGGATCCATTATCTCGCTTAGCTTTGAATTCCATCTTTTGTAGAAGTCGCCTACTGGTTCATCATCCTTTTGTTCGGTGGCTTGCAGATCATGGCGGGTTGTTTCCCACTCAAGGTTGGCGTGGTACTTCTCTAGGAAGATTTTGCTGATTTGATCCCAGGTGGAGCGGTTTTCTGCCTTTACATTGAGGAACCACCTTAATGTCGTGGATTTGAGGGAATGCTGGAAGTGATCCGCCATTTGTTGTGGGGTTGCCCCTTTGGCTCTCATACCCAAGATATAGGTGTCGATGTGGGTCTTCGGGCATTCTGTCCCGTCTAGCTTTTCCATTTCTGGCATCCTGAATTTTGGAGGAAGAGGAACCACTTTGCTCAGATCTATGGGCATGAGGGAGTCCTTCCGAGAGTTGGCCAGTTTGCCTTGCAAGTCCTTCACCTGTTCGATCAACCAAGCCTTGTGAGGGTCAGTAGGCTGAGGCAAGTTGCCATTTTCAGGGATGGAGACTGAAGATGGAGGTGGATTGGCTGATAGGATCGCCATTCGGGAGTCTTGGAGAGGTAATTGAGTGTATACCATCCCGTATCCCTGATTGTTGCAATTGAGGGCGTGATTTCCCGGACCGCTAAGGGTTGTGTTATGGAATTGGGGAAATGTTTCATTAGCCCCAAGTGGCAGACCCACGGGTGGTAGGTTTGAAATGTCGGGATATCCGCTTGGGATGTCTGTCCCGGGTAAACATTGGGATTTCAGGTTATGGCTGCCAGGCTCGTATAGCAAAGGATTGAATCTCGGGGGATACCGAGATACATTGGGTTCTGGTGGAGCGGGCCCAAATGTGTGCTGATGATATTGAGCTTGTGGCGCAGGGTCGAGAAACTGACTGTGCTGAGGCAGGTAGATCGGAGCTGCTTGACTGATGCCCGAGTGAAGCTTTGAGCGAGAGCTGCTTTGCGTTGCTTGGTTTTCGTAGCTTGGCGGAGGTGGGACCTTTTGGTAGCTTTGAGGAACCGGGGGAGCCAGTATTTCTTCGTCTTCTATGAGAACGAAGGTCCCATCAGTTCGGGAAACAGCGACGGTTCCGCGACGGCGCATGGTGTCTACGATCCAGGCTTGCTGTTCTTCTTGGAGCTTCTTGAGAGTTTCGAAGGCTTGCAGCACCTCCACCATTTTCTGGAGGTTTCTCAGTGGCGGGGTTCCATTTCCCTCACTGTTATCTGTTGATCCCGCCATGGGGGAGTAGCGGACTATTCGGACCGCTGAACCGGAAGGACTGTCGAACCTTGTAACTTCGATACTGAAAAGACGCCTCTCGAGTACTCTCAACCACTCTCGGTTCACTGGAGGGGGTGACGGGTAAGGTTTAGACATGGGAATGCCTTTTTTTTGGATAAGGGGGGAAAGCAAATGCGACATGCAATTTCCATTTTTTTTTATTTATGCTTTTTTTTTTTGTTGTTTTAGTTTACTTAAAACAGTGTTTTCTCAGAATCCTAAGTTGGTTGGAAAAGATTGCTCTTCTTTTTCGCAACTATGCTAGATCCTGGGTCGGTGGTGACCATCTGTGCGGATATAAGCCCTCGTTTTGCACCTGTATTTAGACATTCCGGGGTGGACAGCCCCGGGCGAGGGTCCTATAGGGCAAGCGGTTTCCACCGGCCTAAAATAAAAATCCGAACCTAAGGACCGAGCCTATTATGTTCGTTTTAATGCGTCGGGCATGTATATTCGGGACGGAGCATTGTCCGGGTGTAGCTTTGGAAATCAAGATCGGGTCAAGATTTTAGCATGACCTTTCATCGTCTTGCTTGCGCAAGGGATCTTGAGTTTCGAGCTTCGACTCAGAAAATGGCCGGCATGGGATATATATCCAGGCTTTATGACACGGACTGGGTAAAAACCAATCGAGTCTGGACAGAGTGTGACGCAAGTGTGCAGGGTTGACACTGGCTAGGATGATATGTTTGGGATGATCCCGTGCATGCTCAAAAGGGATAGGAACACCAATCAAGCTGCAACTAAGACCACCCCAGGTTGAGGGTTGTAGTGTGCAGTGTACAGGATTATAGTGCGCGTAGTGTGCGATCACTAAAATTCTTTTTCTGAGGAAAACAGAAAGTTTTGCAGAATTTTTAAATGTATGTTCACAGATGTATTATGATGCATTTTTTTGTATTTTTATTTTTTTTGTAAGTAAAAAGTAAGCACATGCAAACACACACAACAGTTAAACAAAGGGGTAAAATGAAAGTTTGACCCTCATCAATGTTTTAAAAATCTTTTTTTTTGTTTAAAAGTTTTTAAAACAAAACTTTCCCAGCTGAGTCGCCAACTGAAATTACCCGGATACGGCTCACGCGCGGGCCCCGGCATCTCGCGGTTGTCGGGAGGTGTCACTGCATTTGTTTGGAGGAGTCGCCACGCCGTTTTGATTTAACCCAAAACATTGAAAAAAGGCTTAGTTTAAAAAATTGTTGTTGTGTGATGAGATTTTGAGTTCGGAGGTCAGGTTATGCCTCGGGAAGAGAATAGCAGAGCTCACCCGAGTAGCCTCGTAAAAACAAGTCTTTCGATATCCCTCTTACTTTAAAAGTGTTGTGTGTGTGTATATGCTTTTAAAAATGCATGTTGTATATGATGTCTACATTTTATGCTATGTATTGAAATGAATTGAAATAATAATGGAAGGAAGCCTTACCAATGTTGGTTTGTGTCTGTCTTCCGCTTGGGAATAGTGTTTGAGTGTGAATAGTGCTCTGGGACGAACCGGGATTGCTTTGGGGATGTACCGGTGTCTGCGTACAGAGCTTCGGCGTGCCTCGGGAGTGACAAGTGTGTCCTCGGGCAGAGGTTCAACGTGCGTCGAGATTGTTAGTTGCGCTCGAGTAGAGGTTCGGCGTGCGTCGGGATGCCTTGGGATTGTTGACTGTATTCGGGCAGGGGTTCGGCGTGGCTCGGGATCGTCGGTTATGCTCGGGCAGAGTTCCGGCTTGCTTCGGGATTGTTGGTTGCGCTCGGGTAGAGGTTCGGCGTGCGTCGGGATGCCTTGGGATTGTTGATTGTATTCAGGCAGAGGTTCGGCATGCCTCGAGATCGTCAGTTGTGCTCAGGCAGAGTTCCGACTTGCTTCGGGATGGACCGGGATTATCCGGCAAGGTTTCGGGATGGACCGGAATGCCTCGGGATGGGGTCGGAATGCCTCGGGATGGACCGAAAAGGCTTTAGGATGCCTCGGGAGTGCTTCGGGGCAACTCGGGAGCATCTTGGGAGCGCTCGACAGGCTTCGGAACACCGCGAGGGAGCTCGAAAGGCCCCGGAGGGAACCGAAAGGGATCGGGATTGCCCCGAAGGGTCTTAGAGGGGAGCCTGAAGGCTGGGGGAGAGAGGAGAGAAGGGAGGTGTGTGAAAAATGTGAGGAGGAGCCCTCTATTTATAGGAGTGAAAAAATTGCAAAGTGGTCCGCACGGACTAGTCTGAAAACCAAAATTTTGGTTTTCCTGGATTTAAGGGAATATTGTGGACTTTAAGGGGATTTTGCAATTATGGCATCTGGGATGCAAAGTGGTCCGCACGGACCATTATGCAGGCAAAATAGTTTGCAAAATTCCTAAAAAGTCCTTTTGCCTTGTTTTATCCCAGAAAGGTCCCACCTTGGTTTAGTTGGTGATTTTTGGGGTTTTTGAAGGCTACGGGTGTTCGGGATCACATTTGTGTGAGTCCGCGGTGTTTCCCATGTGCTTGAAAGGAAGCGATCCGGATTTGGGTACTTACACTAGGCAAAACCTAAAGTCATAGATCCCTTGCGCAAGCAAGGTAAAGAGAGGTCATGCCGAACTCTTGACCCGATCTTGACTTAGGTACTGGCTCCGTTCACTATTCACATGGAAGACGCATTAAAACGAACATGACAGGTTCAGTCCTTAGGTTCGTTTTTATTTTGGTCGGTGGAAATCACTTGCCCTATAGGACCCTCGCCTGGGGCTGTCCACCCTGGGAGGTCGAAATACAGGTGCAAAACGAGGGGCTTATAGACGTAGTGATGATTTCCACTGACCCAGGATCTATAATAGTTGCGAAAAAGAAGAGCAATATTTTCCAACCCATTTAAGATTCTGAGAAAACATGTTTTATGTAAATTAAAAAAAATAAATAAAAGGAAACTGCATGTCGCATGAGCTTTTCCCTTTTATCCAAAAGGCCCTCCTGAATCTAAACTCTACCTTTCACCCCCTCCAGCGAACCGAGAGTGGTTGAGAGTACCCGGGTGCCGTCTTTTCAGTATGGAAGTCCCAAGGTCCGACAGCCCTTCCAGTTCAGCGGTCCGAACAGTTCGTTACTCTCCTATGGCAGGGTCGACAGAAAACAGTAAAGGAAATGGTACCCCGCCTCTGAGAAATCTCCAAACAATGAAGGAGGTGTTGCAAGCCTTTGAAGCCCTTAAGAAGCGCCAAGAAGAGCAGCAAGCTTGGATCGTAGACACCATGCGCCTTCGTGGAGCTGTTGCGGTTCCCCAACCCGATGGGACCTTCATCCTCATAGAAGACGAGGACGTGCCTGCTCCCTCGACTGCCCAAAACTATCAGCAGGTCCCTCCTCCGGAAAGCTACGAAAACACGGCAATACAAAGTGGCTTCCGCTCAAAGCTCCACTCGAGCCTCAGTCAAGCAGCTCTGATTTGCCAACCCCAGCATAATCAGTTTTCCAGCTCTGCTCCGCAAACTCAATATCACCAGCACACATATGGGCCTGCTCCCCCAGATCCCAATGTCTCTCGATATCCCCCAGGATTCAATCTGTTGCCTCCGTACGAACCCCGAAGCTACAACCCGAAGTCCCAATGCCATCCAGGGACAGACATATCGAGCGGATACCCAGACATTTCAAATCTGTCGCCTGCCAGACTACCTCTTGGGGCTAACGAGGCATTCCCTCAACTCCCAAACACAACCCAGCATGGTCCAGGCAATCACGCCCTTGGATCCAATCTCAACAATCAAGGATACGGGTTGGTATACACTCAACTACCTCCCCAAGATTCCCGAGTGGCAATCCCGTCAACCAACCCACCTCCGTCTTCGGTTTCCATCCCAGAAAATGGCAGCCTGCCATTCACCTATTGACCCTCACATGGCTTGGTTGGTCAAACAAATGAATGATATGCAAGGGAAATTGGCCAACTCTCGGAGAGACTCGCTCATGCCCACAGATCCGAGTAAGGTGGTTCCTCTCCCCCCGAAGTTCAGAATGCCTGAAATGGAGAAGTTCGATGGGACATAATGCCAAAAAAATCACGTCGATACCTACGTCCAAGGTATGAGAGCCAAAGGGGCCACCCCACAACTAATGGCGGATCACTTCCAACACTCCCTCAAATCCACGGCACTAAGGTGGTTCCTCAATATAAAAGCGGAAAATCGCTCCACTTGGGATCAAATCAGTGAGATCTTCCTGGAGAAGTACCGTGCCAACCTCGAGTGGGAAACCAACCGCCATGATCTGCAAGCCACCTAACAGAAGGATGACGAGCCTGTGGGAGAGTTTTACAAAAGATGGAATTGAAAACTTAGCGAGATAATGGATCCGCTTTCCAAAGAAGAGCAAATGGACATCTTCCATTCCTGCCTCAAGCCATCTCTGAGGGCCCTGATCAGCCACCACTTCTATCCCGACCTTTGTGCCATGGTCAATGCCGGGAATAAGTTCGTAAAGATGTTGAGCCTACAAAAGACAACAGCCACCCTTGCTTCTTCCTACCGCTACCGATTGTAAGTACCCCAATCTGGGTCGTTAGTGTTCCGTCAGTTCAATTTAATGATTTATAATCATTTAGGGGCATTTCGGGCATTATTTTAGGCAATTTGAATGAGGAAGGACCTTTTAGGAATAAAAAAGTGACCAGTGGCCTCGCTGGAAGGCGTAATTTCCAGGTAAAATAACAAATTTGACTAGGTAGAAGCTGCCAAAATGCTTTTCTGCAAAATCAGGCACGCTGACGATTTCATCCGCGCGGATGAATTCATCATGCCAAAATCATCCACGCGGATGATATTGTACCCCTGGCCAACCTATAAATTGAGCCATTCTCCTTCATTTTCAAAAGCAACAAAATTCATCTCCTACTATTACTCTGCCGGATTAACCTCTCAAACAGCCTTAAACACCAAAACCAACCACAAATCCACTACAAAATCATACCTAAGCCTTGAACTTCTCAAGCCCCAAACACTAATCCAAGAATATAGGGTGTAATCATCGGTAAACCCTCATTGTCCCTACCTAAACCTTCTTTATTCATGCATCCATTTCATGTCTAAATGATTTAATCTTGTTTACTACTTGTCATTCATCCCCTTTCCTTCTTGTCCTAGGATCCAAGAGGATCTCCATGGAGTTCATCTCCATGGATGATTCTCTACAAATGATCCACATTTTTATTACTTATGTCATCTCCCATGTCCCTCTAATTTACAAGTATTTGATCCTTTGTAAATGTCCCATTCTAGTCTAAGATGTTCACCTTGTAAACATTTCTATGGATGAACATCATTAAGACTCACATTTAGGTCAAACAAAGATGTAAGAGATACACTTGAGCCTAGATCTCAAGGATGGTCATTCTTGTGACCACCTTAGAGATCTCACTCTAAAGTTGATACATCTTGACCTAATCTTTTCATTCTAAGCATTTCCTACTATCTTTGCTCATTAACTTACTTTCATGCTAAATCTCCCATTCCCCTTGCAAATGACATGCTTTCAAGTCCTAATGTACCCCCTTAATGGCTTGATCTAGTTGATTCATCACTAATCACTTTAGATGATCACTAATCAAAGTCTAGGGAAAGAGAGGACAAGCATGGATGCCAAAAATCAAACATTCCTTGCTTTACTATTTTTACAATTACAGTACTAGTTAAACTCTGTAAATCCAGTTAACTTTCTGGAAATTACAGAGACAGACTGGAAAACTGTAAAAAAGTTAAGTTGCAGGGTGATCCGCGCAGATGATATTGTACTTCAATTTCATCCACGCGGATAATATTGTCATTTGCATACAATTTTCAGTTCCTACGGTTCTTTCAGTTTCAGCACTGTTTTAAACCATTTTTCAGTCCAGTCCAGCAAACATATTTTATTTCCAGAAAGTCCTTTAAGTCAAACCTTTTTAAAAACACACACACACATTGTTTCAAGTTTGGAAGACTCTTCTTACGAGGCATTCCGGGTGAACGTCAAATGTTCTTCCCGGAGTGTAACGTGACCTCCGAACTCATTTCTCTATTTTCGGGCATTTTTCAAAGTTTTGGCTCTAAACTAAAATAGTGTGGCGACTCCGTTTGTTTTTAAGTCCGCTAAGATTGACCCAATTCCAAAAATCATTTGAAACTCCAAGTTGTCGGGCCCAAATTGGATCAGGGAATATCACACCGGGCAGCCCTGTCAAATCCGGCACCTGTTCCAAGCAAAGGAAAGGAAGCCGCCAGAGCAGTCCACTATATCCAAAATGGAGTTCAAGTAAGCCACGTCAAATGCCCCCAAGGAACAACAATCCTCCTTGCCAATAGCAGTTCCAGCGATTTGACAACCTCGAGATGCCCCTGAGCCAAGTGTTCGAAGCATTGGTAAAATGGAACATCCTCAAACCTCTCGAAAATTTCCAGCCAAAGACTCCCAATCCTAACTTGGACATGAGAAAACGTTGTGCCTTCCACAACTACCCCAGCCATACCACCGACAATTGCTTCGTGCTAAAACAAGTGGTCCAAGGGTTAATTGAAGAAGGAAAGTTGGAACACCCCCGTGGCCCCAACACAGTCGAAAATCCGTTCCCCCATAATGACATAGTAAATATGATAGCATTCAGCGAGACCTCATGTAGGCCCCCTAAAATCTCCTAGTATGTCAACATCCTATCCCGCGGTGATTGGGAATGCGAAACCAGAATCAAGCACTCCCGTAATAGAGAATCCAGATCGGAGGATCCAAGAATGACCGTCTCCCTGTGATCCCTGCCACGATCGAGGCACACCAGCGGTTGGATCGAGTACGCCCCGGAGGCAAGGCAAACTGAAGCAAACGGCGACACCGGAAGCGGTCTAACCTTCACAGATGCAGACTAGCCGAAGTGCAAAAACAGACACAACGAGGCCCTCCATATCCTCGTAAAAATAGAAAGGATCTACCTACCAGACGTTCTAGTCGACAATGGTTCATCGGTCAATGTCCTCGCCGCACGTACAATGAGACAACTAAGGGTCAATTGCTCCCGAATGAGACCTTCTGCCCGAGTAATCCGAGCCTACGAATCCACACCCCACACTGTTTTGGGGGTGATCACTTTGGACATCCAGTTCGACGAGCAAGAAGAGTCGGTGGAATTCCAAGTTGTGGAAATCGATTCCAATTTCTCCGCCTTGCTAGGACGACCGTGGCTGCACCAAATGAAAGCAGTATCCTCAATCCTACACCAATGCGTAAATTTCATCAACATCAATGGGAACCTCGAGGTGATACATGGGGGAAGCACAATGGAAAGCGCTTGGCCATCAAGCTACGGTCCAGAAGAAGGTCCCGATATAACTGAGTACCCCCTGGCGAACGAGACCCAGGTCACAATCCAATTCGAAAGTGATCCCTACATTCACGCATTGAGTCATGACGAGCTAGCGATCGAAGAATTCCTGAGTCAAGATGACTAGTCGGATCAATGCGACTGCGAAGAATGCTTAAAAAAGAACCAAGAGGCAGACGCTCAATTGGAACTCGACTAAGGAATGGACCCACACTTCGTTGGAAATCCTCCCGAAGCAAGCTGGCCTGCCACCTACCCCTTGGAATTTGTCAACCCCCTTATCGGCACACCCAAGTCCCATGAAGACGGCTGAGACAGCATAGTCCAATTCAACATCCCGGTGCTTGACTTGGAAGAGAAATGGAGCAACATCCTTTGGAGCCTAGTCAATGAAGGAAAAATAGAATGCCCCCATGATTTAGATATCGTAAATGTCATCCAAGCGAAGACCTTAGCCATGGGAGAAGAGTCTCTGAAGATAATCAACGTCAGCAAGAGAAAACTCCAAAGAAGCGATTGCCTCGCCCTCCTAGAGGAAGCTCTCCATGAGCTCCATCAGCAAGAACCCTCGGGATCTGGTAGTACCACCAATGGAGGGACTCTTTCAAATGAGCATCCTCATACCACTTCAGTTTGGTTAGAAGTCGAATCAAAGGCAAGCCTAACCCCTGGGACGGTATCAATTAAAGAGTAGCTACCAGAACTGGGCCACCTTCTCCGGACCTGCAGCCAGCAAGGAGGAAATGATTGGAAAGCTTGGTCTAACCCCTCGCGTCCTAGAGTCTAGGTTTGAAATACATTCCGAGTCTGTTGTCTTTGAATTTGAGTCTCTCGAGTCATCTGATGGTCTTACGCCAGACGATTATGAGTTCATAGCCAACAATGTATTCCCCTATGCTTTAAATGAAAAATTCGTCATTTTCGAGTATCCCCTCATTGCATCTTTAATGAATGATAAATTAAATAACAAACCAAAAATAGTTAATAACGATTCATTCGATAAAGACGCAGACACATTAAACAAGCAATATATTAAAGAAATCTTTAAGCATGTTGTCAAATGAGAGGAAAATTGGGTCGATGCTACCGAGGAGGTTTTAACCAAAGTGAATTTGGGGACTGCTGAAGAGCCTAAAGAGATGCAAATTGGAAGTTTATTCACCGGCACCGAGTAAGAAGCATTGACTGCACTGCTCAAAAATTCGTGGACGTGTTCGCTTGGTCCTACCAAGACATGACCGGCCTAGATCCAGCCATTGTGAAACATCGAATTCCCCTGAATCCCGATGCTAAGCCCATCAAGCAGAAGCTACGCCGAATCAAGCCAGAATGGTCCTTACAAGTCAAGGAAGAGATCGAAAAGATGCTCCGCATCTGCTTCATAAACCCGACTTGGCTTTCCAACATAGTCACGATCACCAAGGCCAATGGAAAAGTACGCTGTTGCGTGGACTTCCGAGATCTCAACAAAGCAAGTCCCAAGGACAACTTTCTACTGCCAAACATAGACATGTTCGTCGACACTACGGCCAATTTCGAGGTTAAGTCCTTCGTGGACGATTTTGCCGGCTACAATCAAATCAAGATGGCCGAAGAAGACTAAGAGGAAACCGCCTTCACAACCCCTGGGAACCTACTGCTACACAGTAATGCCGTTCAAACTAAAGAACGCTGGGGCTACCTACCAATGGGTAGCGACCGCACTCTTCCACGACATGATCCACAAAGAGATCGAAGTATACTTAGACGACATGATCATCCAATCAAAGGGATCAGACGGACAACACCTCATCGACATGAGAAAGTTCTTCGATCGCCTTCGAAGGCATTCAATGAGGTTGAACCTTGCCAAATGCACATTCTGAGTAATCCTAGGCAAAGTCCTAGGATACGTGGTCACAGAACAAGGCATCGAAGTTGATCCCCAAAAGATCAAAGCCATAATCGAGATGAGACCACCGCAAACCCAAACAGAAGTGAAAAGCTTCATGGGCCGCCTGCAGTACATCAGCCGCTTCATTAATCAGCTGACTTCCATGTGCGAGCCAATATTTCGACTAATGAAAAAGAATGCGGACATCGAATGGAACCCAGAATGCCAAGACGCTTTCGAAAAGATAAAGGCGTACCTTGTGAGTCCCCCGATCCTCTGTCCTCCCCACGAAGAGAAGCCACTCTATCTATACCTGACTGTGACCGACACCGCAGTTGGAGCCATGCTATGCCAAGAAAAGAAAGAGTCAAAGGTCGAGAATGCCATCTACTTCGTGGGCCGAAAGTTCCAAGGCAGCGAGCTCAACTACTCAGCCCTAGAGAAAACCTGCACAGCTCTACTATGGGTCGTCGGGAAATTGGGACACTACATGCAATCGCACACAGTGCACCTAGTCTCCAAAATGGATCCGGTCAAATATCTCTTCGACAAACCATCACTGTCAATGAGATTAGCCAAAAATTCTTTCTTCCTGGCGAAGTTTGACATCAAATACGTAAACCAGAAGTCGATCAAGGGATGGGTAATGGCCTAACAATTGGCCAACTTCCCAACCGACGAAGCCAAAGGTCCCGAACCACAATTTCCAGACGAATGAATCTTCACACTTGAAGGCAAGAATCGATGGCAACTTTTCTTTGATGGAGCAGCCAACAAAAGAGGAAATTGCATTGGAATACTCTTGGTCGACCCAAAGACGAGCACACCCCAATCGCCATAAAGCTAAATTTCAAGGTAACCAACAATGCCGCCGAATACGAAGCATGCGCTGTCGGAGTAGAGGCGGCTCTCGAAAGGAATGTCCAAGAGCTAGAGGTCTACGGGGACTCAGCCTTGATCATCAATCAAGTTTTCAACAAATGGAAAACGATAGACCCGGGCTTGCAAAAATACTATGCCTGCATGGAGGACTCATCACGCAATTCAAAGAGGTCACCTTCCACTATCTGCCAAGGGGCCGGAATTGGTTTGCAGACGCCCTAGCCACCTTGGCTTCACTCGTAGAGATCCCCGAAGGGAAGGCGGTAAAGCAATTCAAAGTAGGAAGGAAGGAAATTCCTGCCTACTGCTGTGAAAATGAGGCAGAGCCCAAGCCAATCGATGAGCCATACAACCAAATCTAACAATACCTCAAAAACGTGGAAACCTATTTCATAAACGAGGAAGGAAAATACAAAGAAGGAATCAAAGCCAAGAGCATCGTGGCCCTAAAATGCCTTGCCTCTCACTTTGTCATCCTTGGGGACATGCTATACAAGAAACGCTACCAAGGACTGCTCCTCCACTGCATCAGCAAGGAAAAAGCAAATGAGCTCATGAACGAAGTCCACAATGGGGCTTGCGGCCCCCACATGAATGTCAGAGCCTTAATGCAGATCATTCTCCGAATGGGCTACTACTAGATCTCCATGGAGGCAGACTGCATCCACTTTGTCTGAAGCTGCAACAAGTGCCAGCGCTTCTCCAACCTTAACCATCTTCCCCCTCATGATCTCTACTGCATGACCACTCCCTAGCCTTTAGCTACTTGGGGAATTGATGTCATCGGGAAGATCGCTATGCCCGGCACCAACGACCACGAGTTCGTCTTGGTAGCCATTGACTACTTCACAAAACGGGTCAAAGCCAAGTCCTACAAAGTGCTAACTTCCAAGAAGGTCACATTGTTCCTCAAAGAAAAAATCATATGCCGATACGGCATCCCGAACGAGGTCATATCTGACAACGGATCTCACTTCAAGCCACAAACTAACGGCGCAGTGGAAGCAGCAAACAAAACCCTCGAAAGGATAATCAGAAAAATGTTCGTACGAGGACGAGAGTGGCCCGAGAAGCTGCATCTGGCACTTTGGGGCTACCGAACATCAGTCAGAACCGCCATGGGAGAAACTCCATTCGCCCTGACCTATGGGATGGAAGCAGTATTGCCCGTCGAGTTGGAAATCCCATCACTCCGAGTGTTGTTGGAAAACAAAATCAACGAAGTGGAATGGCTTCGAAGCCGGCACGACGAATTGGCCCTACTAGACGAACGCTGACTAAAGGCCATGGAACACATTCGAACCTACTAAAGAAGAATGGCTAGGGCTTTTGTCAAGAAAGTCAAATCCCGAGACATCAGGGAAGGCGATCTAGTACTTAAAGAAAAGCCTCCCACCCGAACCAACCCGCTTGGAAAATGGGAACCAACATGGATCGGCCCGTTCGTGGTCCAAAAGATCTTCTCCGGAGGTGCCATGAATCTAACAGACCTGGACGGAAATCCCTTCATGAATCCAGTCAACGGAAGCATACTCCACCGATACTTCGCCTAAAGAATATCGACTTTTTCGTCTCCCCTTCACTCACAATAAAGAGTGTCGAACTATGGAGACCCAAGCCCCTCAGTCCAGGGGGAACTTAGGCAGCCTTCATTGGTTCGGTCTAAAAAATACACAAAAATACAAAAATACAAATTTTGGATACCATCTAGGCTCAGACAAAAAGCAAGCAAGATATTTTGCATCTCGACGAAGCTTTAAAAGTAAATCACAAATCACTACAATTAAAATACTTCTTGAAGAGTACAAGCACGGTCTACTCTCAAGCTCACAACATGCTAAAAGACAACTTAATACATTTAACAAATAATGTGTCTGCAATAACAGTGAGTGGATACTTAGGAGGTCATTCTGCGCCACTCGCGCTTGTCCCTTCGCCATTCTTCCCTTTCTTCCCTCGTCCCCGGCGAGTCTTCCTTTGCTCCACGTGAGCTAGCTCTGTCTCCCTCATTCCAAGATGAGGCATCCTCCCTGTCAAGTGGAGCAACCCAGTAGCTCACAAAGCATCATTTGCCCATGCCTCAACCCGAATCTCTTCCCTGCGAGTCTGCAAAAGGGGACCTCTCTCCGTCAATCGGCCAACTCTAGTCTCGTAGTCAAACAAAGCATCTCCCGTGACATCCTAAGGGTTAGCCCATGCTTCTCCACTCCTAAGGCTGTAGCTGAGACGGCAATCTTACCCCAGAATCCCTTACGCCTGCTCCTTAAAATCACTTGGGTCTGCCCGAGATGCTGCTCGTACCAATCCAGGTACTCTGTGGTCAAAATAACATCTCCCGACGTCTAAGGAGTACCACAGGAGGGAAGACAGCAAACTTCTATACCCTCAGAAAGAAAAGGAAGGCATCTGGATCTGTCATAGAGAAACAAGATACCTCCATGGTGGCAATGTCATTCCAGCCCAGCAAAGGCTCCTGCCTCATCCCAAACTGTCGAGAAACGAGCGACGGGATGTAGAAAGAGGACCAAGACAACCCTGAAACTCTGACAACATAAGAACCTTCTTGGAAGGCCCTCCTAGTCTTAATTCCCCAGTGAGGAACCCATCGACGGATCTGAGGCATGCCAAGCTAAGCCATCCACCTTTCCCAAGCGGACTGATCCATATCCAAGACAAGAGGCTGCTGAGCAAATGTCCACGGACAGAAGGATGACGGAGACACATGCATAGCTTGAAGCCTCTCCCGTAACCACAAGGTGTGCAAAACGGGACTTCCCCCACGCATAAATCTGTCCCCCATCGCCAAGTGATCTATGCCGTGAAGGGTTTCCCCCAGAACCAAAGGAGCAATATCCTCACCGACTCGGCAATGGCCTACCATCCAATAAAGCGCTGTCACATACCCCAAGGGAGCTGACCATGAAAAGCGTAGCTATCACGCACAAAGCAAACACATTCCACAAGACATCGCTCTCATTACCACCCATAAATCTCTCGGACAGTGCAGAAATATCAATATGACCAGAATCAAACGTCATACCTTGCGCTTCTTCCAACGAAGCCCGAAGAAAGTATGCGAGCTTCACGCTCACGGTCGCACCCCCGACCAAAGGAAGCGAGATGACCTCCACCTCCGGTCTCCAAGGAATGACCGAAAATCTTCAAAATTGGGCGTGACTTCATTGTAGGAGAAGTTATACACATGCCTCCTCGTATCCCAGAACCTCGTGGCCGCCCGCAATAACTCCCAATCAGGAACTAACTCTTTAAGAGACCAAACGAATTTGAGTTGAAATCTCACCTCGAAAGCCCGCTTGTTGTGTTTCATGTGGTGCATCATCCACATCTTAAGCCGCTCAAGGAAGTGGACTTGCCTCTCCTTCGAAAGCCTTGGGAAAAATCTCGAAACCAACGACGAATCCATGGTTGTGTTTTGGAAATGAGGAAATGAGGAAAATCCATATTTTCAGCAAACCTTATCCCCTTCTGCAAAGAAAGAAGTGTCCGTATTGACCACTTTGCATGCAAGAGTGATCCGTACGGACCTCTTTGCACCCCAGCTAAATTTTTAAGCAAACACAAAACAGTTCTGCCCACAACTGGATTTTGCACCCGACTGCTCAAAAAGTCTGGCAAAGCTGTTTCCAGCCCCCATACACTAAACACAAATGCATTTCCAGCTCATGCGACATGCACAAAAACAAAAAAAAAAGAGTAGAAATAATTCCTAGGACATTCCCCCACAGAATTACAAATAAATAATTCATTACATCGCATAGCATAATACTTTATCCATACATACAAATGTTTGCTATTCTACAAATACAAAAAACCAAAAAGAAAAGGAGTCCTACTCCGAGTCATCACCATCACCATCGCCTGATGGGAACCCCTGCATCCATGTGAATCTGGCGGCCACCTCCTCGTTGTCAGAAAGCTCAACCCCCTCATCGATCGAGTACTCCAAATAGTCCAAAGAAGTAAGACAGCCGAAAGGATCAAAGAAGGGAAATGAGGACGAATCCTCACCCTGCGCACTGGATGGAGGAAAGAACTGATGAAGCGTTCGCGTCCCCCAGCCCTCCGAAGAAGTTCCCGCATCATAGCTATGCCGCTCCCGAGTCGGCATCTCAGGCTTAGGAGCAGGCTGTGGATCCGTGTCAGCCCTTGAAGGAGTATCCACGAATCTACTTGAAGGCATTGGCTCAAAATCTGCCGCACCCCGCGATGACCCGTAGGACATCCTCCTCAAGAGCTTCTTAGTAAAAGCCCTCAACCCCAGATACCAGCGGGTGATCACGTCTACGGTCCACCCTGAGACCTGCACAACAAACAAAAATGCTCAACAAAAGAGATAAAAAAAATGCTCGACAAAAGAGATAAACAAAGGAAAAGATAAGATGCCAAGAAGGAAAAGAGTAAACAAACTCACTGCAGCATCTGGATCATCCCAGTAGGCGGCAGGAACCTGCTCTGGGATGGGCACTGACACCCTCCTCCTAGAGTCCCCACGGACATAGGTGAAATCTGGCCCAGGCATCGGAACATCCTGAGGACAAGATGAACTAGTCCGCCTCTCCCTCGCCAACACCTGAGGCATCCTCAGCTTCTGCCTAACAAAGGCCTCATACTCCTCGCCCTCCAAGATAAACTCCCCGGCGTCCACTCCGGCCTGGTACCTCTCAAACTCCAGCCTGTCCATCTCGGTAGGGCTCATCATGTGGAGTGGCAGATCCCTTGCAGCGCAGGGAAGAACACCGGCACAATGCTGCCAGAAGACCCTCTCCCCCATGTACATCGAGTCGCAGGTGAAGCCTCGTAGAAGCTTTCTCTGTCGTGTCATCTAGGGGGCACCCTCCAACTCATCTTCGACATACCGCAACCAAGGGTACAGCTGGCAACCAGTCGAGCTATCCCTCTTCAGGAATCTCTGCACATCCACATAGGTGACATTGATCTTCCCCCGGCTAGTCCTCCTCTTCCTCAGAGAGCGCGCCCAGTACAATATGGCAGGATACCCGATCATAGCCTCGTCATGCAGGTCCCACGCCTAGCACCGGAAGATCTCGTAGCACCACACCTGCCACAAAAAGCATATAATGCTCATAAGAAAAAAAAAGAGAAAAAGAAAAGAGAAAGCTACAAAAGAAATAAACTCATACCTCCAAGGCGATGTCAAAGCACCCCAGGGAATTAATTGCGCCCTGACTGAATTTATCCAAAGCAAAGTAGAGCTCGGCCAAGCCCGCGTCTCCTTAAGAAATATCACATACCCTCTCTAAATCCACCAAACTCTTAACCAGAGGAAAAAGAGCTGTGGTAGAGTGGTTCGAGAACAAAGTCTCGGAAAGAGCAAACCACAAAAACGAGTGTGCCAACTGCTCCACCAACACTACCCCAGGACCTCCCCGGTATTCTCCGATGTTGGCCGTAATCCGCGCCTCCACATTGTGATACAACATGCCCAAACCCTTATGGGGCAAAGGTGCAAAATCCAAAAGCTCGATTAGACGCTCCTCAGTCATCCGATCGCTCCATCTCACCGACTCCCCCTTGAAGGACAGCCCGGTGATAGCAGCAAAATTTATGGGAGTCACCATCGTCTCCCCCCAGCTGAAGTGGATGGTATGCATGGTATCCCACCAGTACTCGGACAAGGCCAGAAAAATGCCCTTATTTTTATCGGTCTCCGCCAGCCCATCCAGGTTCTCAACGAGCATGTTCAGCCCGGAATCAATAACTAGCCTTCGAGGACTATGTCTCCCCTCCCAGGAGAAATCGAGCATGCTCCTCCATACCTCGACCACGGCCTCAAGGGACCCCCATGATTTCATCATTTTCGCCTTCCCAGATGAAGGCACCTCCTCCTGCAGGTAAACACAGCAAAGGTACGTCAATAACGGTACTTAACAAATATACACTCTACACAAAAAAAAATGATAACACATATCATTCACATTACACAAAGTCCGTCCCAACACGACAATTTCATTCATTTTCAAAGGTCCGTCCCTACATACACAATTCATTTTCAAGGGTCCATCCCTACATACATAATTCATTTTCGAGGGTCCATCCCTACATACACAATTTTACACAAGGGTCGTTCATCCCTACACATACAATTTTTCACAAGGGTCCATCCCTGAACACACAATTTTTCACAAGGGTCCGTCCGTCCCTACACGTACAATTTTTCACAAGGGTCCGTCCCTACATACACAATTCATTTTCAAGGGTCCGTCCCTACACACGTAATTTTCCACAAAAGTTCATCCCTACACGGCAATTTCACAAACGGTCCGTCCCTACACAACACATTTCACACAATTTCCACACAAAAAGTCCGTTCCTACACGGCAATTTTTCAACAAAAAACCATGTACATACAAAAGTACCACCAAAGTACAAGTCACTGAAGCATGCATTTAGAGGAGAGGTACTTTATTTTCACAAATAAGAGCTAAACTCCATTTTTTTTTTAAATCACATACCCACAATCCATACACATCCAATTTCAACAAATCAACATCAATTTCACAAAATAAGCATGGCAACAACAAAAGCCCCAAATTCACAAGAACCAAAACCCTAATCCTAGCAAACATCATTCAAATAAGAATCAAAGATAAAATTTGATTTTGTACCTCCATTTTCGCTTTCCCCCTCACATTGTGCACCCCCGATCCGGATACAACTCATCTGGATTGATTATTGAAGATGTGTAGGGAGAGGAGTTTCTTTGAAAGGTTTTCTCGGGGAAACAAGGCTTGAAAATGGGATTTTCTCCTCTTTTCTCTCTTCTTCCTCAGCTGAAAATGGGAAATTGGGGTGAAATGGCGTTGTTCAAATCTGAATCTATTTAAAAAAAACATTAGATTTGCATAAGAGTCCGTACGGACCACTTTGCAAGTGCAAGATGTATCCGCACGAATCACTTTGCAACCCCAGGCAATTCCCTCTTTTGCCCTTACAAACTTTGCCCTTTGCTGTCCAGAAGCCATTTCCAGCAGAACTCATGCATTTTGGTCCCTAAACCAAAAAAGTCAATCCGGCCGTTATACGTAAGCCCGAACCTTTTCCCGGCCGTCATCGTAAGCCTGGGTCCTGCCCCAACTAAAACGGCAAAATAATTTCGGCCAACAATGTAAGCCTGAACACCCTATCCCTAGCGGACAAAGAATAAACGGCAAACATTGTAAGCCCGTACAACGAATCATCTCACCGGCAATCAGTTTAAGAACTAATTTTTCCCTAGCGGACAAAAGTCAAACGGCAATCCTTGTAAGCCCGTACAAAAATACATATCCCCAGCAGACAAATCCCGGCCGTCAACGTAAGTCCGACACTCAAAGGCACAAACGCCTTCCAAAGGCACAAACGCTTTCCAAAGACAAACTCAAAGGCACAAACGCCTTCTAAAGACAAACCCAAAGGCACAAACGCCTTCCAAAAATCTCACTCAAGGCACAAACGCCTACCTCACAAGGTGCAAACGCCTTCCTCTCAAGGCACAAATGCCTTCCTCTCAAGGCGCAAACGCCTTCCTCTCAAGGTACGAACGCCTTCCTCTCAAAGCGTAAACGCCTTCCTCTCAAGGCGCAAACGCCTTCCTCTAATGGCACAAATGCCTTCCTCTCAAGGAATAAATACCTCCCACTCAAGGCACAAATGCCTCCCTCTCAAGGAACAAATGCCTTCCAAAAATAAAACTCAAAGGCACGAACGCCTTCCAAAAATCTCACTCAAAAGCCTTCCTCTCAAGGCACAAACGCATTCATCCCCATCAGAGGTGCCACCACGTCCTCACTATTTCATCTCAAGACACCACCACGTCCTCACTACTTTATCTCAGGACACCACCACGTCCTCACTATTTCATCTCAGGACACCACCATGTCCTCACTACTTTATCTCAGGACACCACCGCATCCTCATACATGACAAACTCAGTCTCAGGACACCACCATGCCCTCATTATCTTAGCCAGAGGCGGCTCCATGTCATCCTTATCTCAGGCCGAGATGCCACAAGGAATAGTCTCAACTCAGGCCGAGACGCCTCAAGGAATAGTCTCAACTCAGGCCGAGATGCCTCAGAATAGTCTCAACTCAGGACGAATGCCTACAAATAGTTCCCTACAGGTCGAGGCCCCTCAAAATTTCCCTCACACATGAACTAAGATCAGGCTTGATTCCCACTCGGGATACGTAGGAATCCTACCAAAGGGTTCAGCCATTCGACCGACACGGTCATCGTCCTTAGCCATCCGACCCAAGCGGTCACATCACATACGAACTACGATCAGGGTTGATTTCCACTCAGGATACGTAGGAATCCTACCAAAGGGTCCAGTCATCCGACCAACACGGTCATCGTCTCCAGCCATCCGACCGACACGGTCACCTTACACACAAAATATGATCAGGCTTGATTCCCACTCGGGATACGTAGAAATCCTACCAAAGGGTCCATCCATTCGACCAACACAGTCACCTACTCTCTCCCGACAAGCAATCCGATCGGGACCCTTATTTTTATTGACGACCCCACTTCCTTCATAAGTGACATCGTCGAGGGGCTTCTGTAAGTACCCCAATCCGGACCACTCTCCAGCCGAGCATGCTGGAAAGACCGCGGATTCACGCATTCGTGATCCTAAAGACCCGTAACGTCCAAAAGGTCCAGACTGACCAGCCAAACCAAAGAATGACCTTTTAGGGATAAAAGGGAATTCAGGGACTTTGCAGGAAATAACAAAAAAGGCAAAAATACATTAGCTTGCATACATGTCCGTACGGGCACATGTGCAATACAAGTTGTGTTCGTACGGACACTTATGTGAACATGCCAACATCATTGCAAAATCTCCACAAAGTCCACAATATTTCCTGAAATCCAGGAAAACCAAAAAGTTGTAATTGCACAAAGGTCCGTACTAACCACTTTGCAATTTCTTGAGTCCTATAAATAGAAGGCTCCCCCTCTCATTTCATTCACACCAAAACCTTCTCCTATCTCCTCCCAGCCTTCAGGCACAATTCTAAGCCGTCTTGGCCTCTTCCGGTCCTTCTCGAGGCCTCTCGAGCCATCTTGATGCGCTCCCAAGCCATCTCGAGGTGCTCTGAAGCCCTCCCGAGCCGATCTCGATCCATCCCGATCGACCTCCCGACATCCCTCTAGCCATATTCATCCCAAGTGAAATACACCCAAACGGCTTAAAAAATGTCCAAACCCGCGAGTCCAAACGAGTGTGAACGAGTGCTAATTAGGAAAGGTTCTGCCCGAGTGAGTGCAGGATTTCTCTCTTCTTTAGAAACCCCGAGTGTGATACCGAGAGTTAATTAGGGGAGATTTTGCCATTAGTGAGGGCAAAACCTCTCTCCTCTTTAAACACCCTCAACCACACTCGTTCCCCCGAGGAAGATAGACACAAATCAACATTGGTATAATCTCCTTCTGCACATTTAAATACTCCTCTAATTTCAGTCTTTAAATACTTTACTGCTTTATATTTACTGCTTACAATGTAGTCAATATTTACTATTCACGCATACCCAAACTATCAAACGATCCCACAAGACCTTCCATTGCACTATGGAGGTCTGACGGTGATAGTGGTTCGTTAATATTCCCACAATGTCTTTCAATTATTAACTTAATGCATTTTATTTAAAAAGCATACACACACACAACATTTAAAGAAAGATGGGTATCGAAAGATTCGTGTATACGAGGTAACTCGGATGAGCTCAAAATATCTCTTCCCGAGGCGTAACCTGACCTCCGAACTCAAAATCTCATCACACAACAAAACAAACAAAAACAGACTTTTTCTCAATATTTTGGGCATAATCAAAACGGCTTGGCGACTCTACAAAATGAAAAGCAGCAAAATGGGCCTCCCAATGCGTGATGCCGTCCGCGCACCGAATCGAGAATTTCAATGATGTCAGTTCTACTAGCAGTGAGGTATAACAAACTACCTATCATACTTCTATACACAGTTTGGTCCACACTTTCACCATATATGTCATGATTGAGCCTTTGGAATGAACCCATTGGTATCTTAAGGTGTGAGGAGTGTTTAAGGGATAACTTTTTTACAAGGTTTTTGGCATATTTGGATTGGGAGATGAATATACCTTCCTTAAACTGTTTAATCTATAAGCCTAGAAAGTAGTTCAATTCTCCTACCATACTCATATCAAATGTGAAGGTCATGCTTTCCACAAATGCAGTTAACATGCTGTCTGAGCTTGAACCAAAAATTATGTCATCCAAATAAATTTGAGCTACAATTATCTCCCTTTTATCCCTTTTTACAAACAAGGTCTTATCTACTTCACCTCTCTTAAATCCTAGGTGAAGAATATGGTCAGTCAACCTACCATACCAAGCTGTAGGGGCTTGTTTAAGCCCATACAGAGCCTTTTTCAGTTTATACACATGGTTTGGGTATTCATGATCCTCAAAGCCCTTAATTTGTTCTACATAGGACTCTTCATTTAAAACCCCATTCACAAATGTACTCTTAACATCCATTTGATGAATAGTTAGTATGAGGTAGTAGGATATGGCATATAAGAGTTTTATGGACTCAATTCTGGCAACAGGGGCAAAAGTTTCCTCAAAATCAACCCCTTCAACTTGAGCATACCCTTGAGCCACAAGTCTGGCCTTGTTCTTAGTAATTACCCCCTTTTCATCATTCTTATTTTTGAAAATCCATTTTTCCCTATGACATTCCCATGAGAGGGTTTAGGAAATAGGGTACAGACATCATTCTTTTCAAACTAACTCAACTCTTCTTGCATGGCCAAAATCCAGTCTACATCCTTTAAAGCCTCATTTATGTTTTTAGGTTCAATATTTGAAACATAACAACAAAAAATTACCTTGGAGAATGCTGATGAGCAACTCTATAAACCAGCTAGTTCCCTGTAGTTTACCTTCCCCTTTTGCCTGGTTTTCACCTGATCATGCACATCTGCCACTACTTAGGAGGTGGGATGGTTTTTCTGGATTCTTGATGGAATATCCATTGATCTATCCACACACCCATCCTTATCACCTTCTGGATTATCATCTTTATCAGATTCAGAAAAACTGTGCTCAGGTTCAAAAGTTTGGGAGAATGTGGAGACAGATGTAGGTGTGGATTTGGATGTAGATGTGTCCACATCCTTAGTTACATCCTTTTGTGCTTCCGTATTTGTTTCAGTCAGAGCTCCTTCTTGTTGTACCACAGCATCTATGTTTGCATCTTTCCAGTCCAGCATGCAACCTGAAATGTCATCCTCAGCAGTTTTGAGATTAAGATCAAGTGAATCATCAAATACCACATTTGTAGATTTCATAATAGCTTTTGTTTTTAGGTTGAACACCCTATATGATCTACTATTAGTGGAGCAGTCCATGAATATTGCTTTATTACTCTTGAAATCAAACTTGGACAAGTATTCCCTATCATTGAGGATGTAACAGATACAACAAAACAAATGAAAATAATTTAGAGTAGGTTTCTTGCCAAGTAGGATTTGATAGGGTGTCATGGTTCTCCAAATTCTGAGAAACACCCTATTACCAATGTAACAGGCAGTATTAAAGGCCTCTGCCCAAAAAAAATTTGACAGGTTTTTAGAATTTTGCATAACCCTAGCCATTTCTTGTAGGTTCTAGTTTTCCTCTCTGCAACTCCATTCTGTTGAGGAGTTATAGAAGCTGAGAATTCATGAGTAATTCCCTTGTAGTTGAAGAAGGCAGTAAACATGGAGTTTTCATACTCAGTGCCATGGTCAGATCTAATCCTTACATCCTTAAGGCCATACAGATTTCTGACCCTTTTGTACCAATTTTTGAATTCACCTATGGTCTCAAATTTCTCCATTAAGAACATTACTCATGTGAACCTGGAGTAGTTATCAACACACACAAAAGTATACTTCTTCCTGCCAAATTTTTCTACCTCTATAGGCCCCATCAAGTCAGTATGTATCAACTCCAAACATCTAGATGTGGAGCATAGTTGAACCTTTTTGTGTGAGGATTTTGTTTGCTTTTCCTTTTGACAAGAACCACATACATTATTCTTCTTAAAGTTCAGTTTAGGGAGATCCTTTACAACTTCATACATTTGGAGTTCCTCCAATTTTCTACTACTAGCATGCCCTAGTTTTTGGTACCACAGATTGACATCATTTACCTTAGTACTAAGGCAAGATAGATTGTCACCAAATTGGTAACAATTATCAGTAGATCTAGGACCTATAAACACATATTTGTTGTCTTTATCAAACACCTCATACAGGTATTTATCAAATTTTACATGAAGTTCATCATCACACAACTGAATGATACTTATCAGGTTAGCTTTTAGGCCTTCTACATGGTATACATTGTGCAGTTTTGGGAGACCCTTAACATCTAGGGTCCCTTTCCCAATGATTTTACCTTTTGCACCACCACCAAAGTTCACCTTTGCCCCATTGATCATCCTATAGTCCGTTAGGATATCTTGATTCCCAGTCATATGCCTAGAGCACCCACTATCAAACTACCAGGAACCAGAGACACTACTCTTGAGGTTAGAGTAGACAACGTTACAGGTAGCACTAGGTTTAGGAACCCATTGGGTTTATGCTTTCTTTTTGTGGTGCACCTGCTACTAAGTACTTGGATGTGTGCCTGGATGTGTACACATCTGAGTTTTGTTTACACAGCCAGCTTTTCTATCAGCTTTTAATTTATAACAAAAGAGACAAATGTGCCCAGGAGCAAAGCAATAATGATAGATATAGTGCCTTCTCCTTGGCCTTTTATCACTAAAAATTGGTTTTACATTAGTTTTAAAACCTCACTTCCATCTTTTACAAATTTGATTTTTTTTTAAAACAATACCAGTTTTTCCAGTTTTACCAAAAGCTAGAGATTCACCATGTTTCATTTTCTCAGTATTTAACTTGATTAATGTACCTTCAGCATTTTCAAAATCAGTTTTGAATTTTTCAATCTCAACTTCTCTTTTGGTCATCAGAACTTCAAGTTTAGCAATGTTATCTTTTTTATCATCATTTTCTTTTGAAAGTCTAGTTTTCTCATCTTCACAAAAATATTAATTTATCATAAAGAGCTTTGTTTACCTTGGCCAGTACCTCAGTATTGTCCATCCTTTTTATTCAATCTGTATGCATTTCTCTGTACGTCTCAAAAAGTTTCTTATAGGGAATGTCTCTTTCTTCATCATCTGAATCTCCTTTTATGGAGAAATAGTTGAGAGTTAGATTTGATGTATCTTCAGATGTGTCCAGGGATGTGTCCACATCTGAGTCCACATCCACATTCTCCTCAGAATCTCCTCTTTCTATTCCTGCAAAGTGAGTATTAAAAATAGAATGGCAGTTTATCACAGACATGTTAGCAACTTCCTATTCATCCTCACTATCACTCAGGGAAGTAGTTAAGCTCATTCCCTTCTTTTTAAGTGTATTAGCACATTCATTAGAATAGTGACCAATACCACGACATGCTCTACATTGCACAGATTCAGAGGATTTCTTATTCTTTAGGTTTGGCCTTTTGAAGCCATTCTCAGTGCTAACTTTAGGTTTCTCAGCACTTGGAGCAGGTATGTTGGGAAACTTACTTATCCTTTTATTTTTTAGCATAGAACTGATTTTTTTTAGAGATGAGGGTCAAATACTCATCCTCAAGGCTTGACTTGTCAATTTATGAGGAGAGCTCAACCAGTTATTTTGTAACAGCTGCAGAGCTTTTGAGGGCAAGGCTTATGGTCTTGTTCTTTTTCTGAGCTTCAAGATTTATCTCAAACACAGTTAAAATACCAACAATTTTGTTTAAACCTAATGTGTTGGTGTCACTAGTTTGAACCTTTCAGGTAAGGTTCTTAAAATCTTGCTCACAAGTCTGGCATTGAAGATAGACTCACCGATACTGGTGCATTTATTAGAGATCTCATGGATCTTAGCAGCATAGGAAACAATTTCTTCTGTCTCCTCCATTCTAAGAAGTTCAAATCTATCCATTAAGATTCTAAGTCTAGTGGATTTAACACTTGGAATCCCCTCACATTGCATCTGCAAGATATCACAAGCATTTTTAGCAATAAATTCATTTGTGATAAGCTTGTAAATATTTTCAAAAACATGGCTGAAAATAGCACCCATGGCTTTAGAATTATAATTTGTAGAAGTGATTTCATTAAGAGTCCATCTTTTCTCAGGTTTTCATTCAAAAATAGATTTACCAACACCTGATTCAGGCTTCTTCTCCATAGTGGGAGGTTACCAAGCAACAAGTATACACATCCACGCTCTTTCATTAATTGATTTGATGTAGTTACGTATCTTAGACTTCCAAAAATTTTAATTGATACCATCCAAAACTGGAGGTTTGTTTTGATGATTTTAACATTCCATTATAACTACACTTTCTGAATCAACACTCAGTAATATGTCGAGAGTTGACTTTGATACCAATTGAAAGTTTATTGTAGCTAGAAAATCGGTTCAACACAACAGAAGACGGATGTGAGTGCAGATGTGAGTTACAATTGTTCACAAATTCACCAATAAGCAGCGGATTAAAATAAATAACACAAATAAATAAATGTTTACTGGATCTTATCCCAGCAAATAAGGCTTTAAGCCCAAAAAGGTTTTCACTATTAAAATATGTTTTACAGAAAAAAATCACGAATAAGTGAAACAAAAGATTAAATTATTAAACCAAGTTTTGACCAACTTCTAAACCAAGAACACAAGGATAGTATATGCTAAACAGAAGTAGAACAAAAAACTTGAAAAAAAATCTAGATGTGAGTTTGCATGTAAGTCACAACCTTACTTACAATCTAAAAGAATATATTAAATCTGTGAATAACAAAAGGTTGTCTCTTCCAAAGAATTCTCAATCCATCTTCTCAATGTGCCGTTCTTTATATTTATATACACCTTTGAGAAGTTATTCAATCAGTCAAACTGTTGATTATTTGATGCAATCCAACTTTTATAAGAAAACATAAAATTGACACTAATAAGGAAAGAAATTTGTTAGAATATTAGTTTTAGTGTGTAGCGTTGTGAGGAAAAAGAGAGCTTTATCTTTTCTCGTTTTTGAGTCGCCACCTACATTATTCGATTGGAGAAAATAGGAAAACCATTTTGAAAGAGATTTGGGTTCGGGGCTTAGGTTATGAAATGGGTAGGTCAAGGAGCATCCATTTCACCCAATCCGAAGATTGATCTTGCTAAAGAAAAGAGAGGTTTTCAAAAAAAAAAGGATTTTAAATATTATAAACAAAGATCCATTTAACGGGGTTAAACGGAATGTAGGATCGATTGCTTCGAGACCGTCTCCATGATTTGGAGAGGCTCTAGGCCGATCCTAGATTCTATGGACTTATACCACTCTAAGAGTCAATTAGAAAGGGATTTAGGGGGTTACCTTGCGTGAGGTGATTTGGGCAGAGTTTCGACTCAAGTTTAGAATCGACTCTTGACACGGACAGAGCTTCGCCTCGATCCTTGACTTAGAACTTGATGTTTGTTTATCAACAAAGTTGACAAACAAACTATGAGGTGAGTTTTTAGGGTGATTTTGTAGGATTCTTTCAAGGAGAGAAACCAACAAAATGTGTGTGTTGTGAAAATTTTTCGACCTCTTGAACCTTGGAAGTCACCAAGTATTTATAGGGGTTGGGGAAGTGTTGAAGATGAGATCAAACACTTCAAGATGATTCCAGACTCCAAATTCTATTGGTTGGCCGGAGAGATAAAGTTTTATCCTGAAAAGAGGTTGAAATCGATGAGGAAGCTGTCGTGCACCGTCTGCGAGAGGGAGGATATCTCGCGCGAGACACGCCATCTCGCGGTGAGATATTGCTCATGTGGACAGTTTTGTCCTTTCCTCGTTATCTCGTATGCAGTTTAGTCCCAAACTAACGGTGGTTAGTCAAAACTTAACGAAACATGACGAAATGGTGGATTTCTACCTTTTGACTCAAAGTGAGACTTAGAGTGGTATAAGTGTGTTCCGATGTGTTCAGAATGGGGTGTCTACAGAGCCCCTCGGTGACATGTCTTATGAAAGAAGAAGTGTCGTCGATAGAAAAGACATCATTCTGAACATCGGGATGGTCGGACCGCACGGCTTCCTACGTATCTCTATCGGAGAATCAGACCAAACGTAGTTCGACTCCAAAACACGAAAAGGCTGCTTTAGGTATTTTGAAAATCATTTGAAAATCGTGGAGATTTTGTTCTTGAAAAGGTAAATTCATACTGAGGAATCAAATCAAGACCCAATTCAGAATATACCTGCCTGTCCGAAATTCGCCTGTCTGGGCTCCGAACCTGTGGAAACTATTTTAGAACACAAAGGCTTACCTGTCCGGTCCCCTGAGTCCTGTCGATTTTGTGACGATTCGCCTTTCTGGGCTCCGAATCGGGCTTTTTTTTTGTTGTTGGGGATGACGATTCACCTGTTTGGGCGTTGAATCGGGCTTTTCTGATGACGATCCACCTGTTTGGGCATTGGATCGGGCCTTTTGGTTTGACGATCCACCCACATGCAGGCGTTGGGCCAGGGCTTTTACGATGACGATCCACTTGTCTGGGCGTTGGACCGGGCTTTTTCTTTGATGATTCACCTTTCTGGGCTCTGAATCATGTGGATTGAGTTAATCTTTGGACCACTCGGTTTTTGAGTGACTGGTGCCGTACTGGGCGATCGTGCGCATGTCACGTTTGGCTCGTTCCGTGACTTGCGGTGCCGGTTTTTCCACGTTTCCCTGCTAGTTTATCATTTCCAAGGGTAAATGTGTCAAAATTTTGAATTTTGACGTTGCGTAGACGCTTATTGTCGAGGACAATTTGGTCACTTTCCAGAAGGTATATCTCGCGGCGAGATAAGATATACCGCGCGAGACTTGTACTGTCGGGGTATATAAACAGCAGCTCTTGCTCATTTTGAAAACATCTTTCTCAAAATTTCTCTCCCTAGCTCGAGCCAAAGTCTTTTTCTTTGTGATTTTTCGTGGATTTGCTTGGTATTTCTTCCTCCCAATCGCTTTCCAATCCTTTCTCCCTCCATAATCCATGGCTCAAGAACAAAGGAATCCGATTTTGGGGAGCTATTTGCTAGGGAAGGATTACCCTCGCGATGATCTTACTTTTGATAGGCATGCGCACAATTCTACCGCTGTCCGGGAGGGCTTGGTAAGAGCTTCTTTCTCAACTCTTTGATTCTTGCATTGCATTGAGCATGAATTCCCTTTCCCTTGAATTCAAAATTTCATCAATGGCTTTTGTTCTTGTTCATGCCTAGAACTAGGTTCCTTCTTGCATGCGTCGATTTTGTGTGTTTCTTTGGATGATTGTTGTTGCATTGCGTGTGTATGAGCCTCCTACATATCATGGATTATAGGAGAGGTTGATTCGGATCACAAATGACACCCTTGGGCAAGCTTTTCTTGTACGCACGCCAAGTGTTTGATGAAATGCCTCAATGAAAAATTTCTTCTATTTCATTGGTTTTTTTTGACATGGAATGATTTCTAATGTTTCCCTCTCTATTTTTCCTCTGTTTTGCAGTCGTATAAGTCAACGAATAATTACCGAGGGAGCCCGAAGATGGCTAAGGAGGTGTGGGACAAGATCAAGGACCTTGATGGCGTTCAGGATAGGGTGGCCCAAACGGGTCTTCTAACTTTTGTTGACAATCTCCGGGGAATAAGGCGGACTCCCCAAGTTCTCCAGGCTATTCGGGAGAGGTGGTGGGACACTACCCACACCGTTCATTTGCGCTTCGGGGAAGCGACTATGACTCCGACTGATTTTCTGGCTATCACGGGGTTAGAGTTCATCGGCGATCCCCTGCCGAAGTTTTTGAGTTATAGGCCTGAGGGTCCAGCTGTGTGGAGGCAGTTGATCGGCTTCGTCCCTAACAAGGTTAAGGGATTTGCTGCTGAGCTGACACCCCTCCGGCGTCAGATTAAGGCCTACTCGGAGAAGCCAAATATACACACTGATCGGTTGGTGAGGGGTGCCCTCTGGTATATCCTTTCTGAGACTATTTTTGCGAACCACTCTTCTACGACCCGTCTTTCTCTGTTACGTTTGTTGGTTGATCTGGATGAGGTGAGCGGCTATGATTGGGGCTCAGCGAGGCTGGCCTACTGCTACCACGCCATGGATGAGGCGTGTAGGAATACCAAGGATTCTCTGTCGAGGTATTCTTATCCCTGGGAGGTATGCCTTTTTGATTCTGTTTCTGCTCTTTGTCTGTATGCTCTGTCTGTATTTCATACTGAATTTGATCTGTTTTCTTTGTGCAGATATGGGGCTATACTGTTCTCGGGCTGTATAGGTTTGAGTTGGAGAGCCGGGCCCCTTTGTTTCCGGATATCAGGAGGTGGGGCCACCCGAATCGGACCGTTGATGAGGAGGAGGACCAGGATTGGACCCTGACGGTGGCGGAGGCGCGGGCTATGTTGGATACCTTCGAGTATGAGAGGCTGGGCCTTTATCCCTGGACCCTGTTGGAGCGGGAGGTGCATCGTGCTTGGGATGCTACGGCGGTGCAGAGGATGCTGGCATCTTTGGAGGGAGATACCATGTATCTTGGTGAGCGGGTCTTCCCACAGCATGGCCAGGGTAGACTATCATATAGGGTGCCAGCGGATCCGCCGAGGGCGATGTATCCCACCCACTCCATTCCAGAGGATGATTATGCAGGTCTTCTGGCGGGTGATGCGGCGACGGCTTGCGTGATCGCCGGGGCTTCTTATGCGGAGTTTCTGCCTCGGTTGATGGGTCCCCTCCTGGTGGGGGATAGGCGATCACATGCTCGTGGATCCGCCTCTGCTTCTGCTTCAGGTTCCTCAGCCCCTAGCACTTCCTCCCAGGCTACAGGTTCTCTGCCTTTTGCCCCAGACTATGGCCCTTTGAGCTACACGTACATGATGGGGAGCATGCCAATGGTGGGACACATCCCGTCTCCTGATCAGATTCCCGAGGGTTACCGCCTCCCGGCTGATGTCTCTTCGGTATGTTTCCGTTTGTATTGTTTCTCGTATTCGTCCATATAAGTGTATATGTCCGACTTTTCCTGAACATTTTTTTTCTTTGGTTGTCAGGTCACTCTGTCCGCGGCCGATTATAATCGTGGAGCGACCAAGATGGCGGGACTGATGGCTCTGGTGTCGGACCTGTCCGAGAGGCTGTTCCACAAGGCTTCTTTGGCGGCCTCGACAGTGGCCTCGGCGGTGACCCCTACTTGCGGAGCCAAGAGATCGAGGAGGGATGGCAGCCCCCGTGGCGGTGATGGCGGAGGTGCCGGCGGCTCGAGCGACATGATGGCGTGACCTCCTCCTTTTCCCTTTATTTGATTTCTGATGATTTGTATATATTGGCGGGTGGGCCTGCATAATTTTTCTTTTCTTTTGGTACCTGTTAGGAACAAAGTAGGTAGTACAAACAATGGTTTTTCTTAGCCCCTAATTCTAGGTTTAATTAGTTAGTTAATTAACTTTCTCGACTTTCCATGTTTTTTGGAAATGGAATGGAATGGCCGTTAGGCCACAATTTTGAGCCCTTATCTTGGTGTTTTTACTGCATGTTATGAACTGTACACACAGGTTTTTCGAGACTTGCTTTGTCAAGTCGGGGCTAGATTGTTGTTTGAGCAGAACTGTTGCTGTTTTGCCGTATCAATATCTCGTGCGAGATAAGGTGTCTCGCACGAGACACGCTAGTCAGGCAGAGATCTCTTCTTTTCCGAATAGGATTTTGTCAGTTTTCCCTATAAAATCACCCTGTAGTCCGGCCAGATACCTCATTCTAGCCTTACAAACTCTAGAGATATTCTGTTAGGGTGAAATTCTTGTCTTCTTCTTCAACCCTACGATCCATGGCTTCCAAGGAGATTGCCCCAACGTCCATGATTGTTGATGATTTTTCCTTGTCATCTGAAGTGATTGCATCTTTCAAGCAAGCATCAAGGGATTTTGTGAGGTCGTTTCGCAACCGGTCTCGTAATAGGTTTATTGCAGAATTCGGATTCAGGATCCGTTTCACCTTGAAGAACCTCCAACCGGATTGGAATCTCTTGCAGGGTGCTGCCCGATTTTGGGATCCCTCTATTCATCTTTTCAATTTTTCTTTGAATGAGATGGTGCCTACCGTAGA
The DNA here is from genome assembly GCA_022495995.1 of Adenophora triphylla var. japonica. Taxonomy (NCBI): domain Eukaryota; kingdom Viridiplantae; phylum Streptophyta; class Magnoliopsida; order Asterales; family Campanulaceae; genus Adenophora; species Adenophora triphylla. Next base: position 148,622 of record JAFEMH010000325.1, read on the forward strand.
GGAATTTGCCATTATCTTGGATATGCCTTTAATCGGTGAGATTCTTTGTTCCTAAGTACAATAGGAATCATTCGGAAGCTTTGAATGAAGTGTGAGGGATCTCCCTTGATACGTGCTAGGAGTTGGTTCACCGCAAGTGGGTTGATTGCTCTTCTTTTCTGGGACGCTTCAGCGGTGATTCAGATGATGACGCTTTTCATGTCTATAAACGGAATTTTCTGGCTCTTTTTCTTTTCAGAGATGTTCTGTTTACATGTAGGGATGGCTTGGTTGACTCCCAACTGGTGGAAATTGTTCTGCATGCTAGAAAACGTTCTAGGAACATCATTCCACTAATCTTGGGTGAGACCCTGCATGGTCTTGACGAGCTGCATAGGACCGGTGTCATGACTCAAGGGAGTCCTCTTCTGTTGACTATTTGGCTTAGGGAGCATCTCAAGTTGGTGGGTCCCCCATTGGAATATTCCCCTTTCACATATCATACGCGAAAGTTATTGATCAAGGATCTTTCAGTGGATGAATGGGCTGAGTTGATTGCGAAGACCGAAACTGCTGACATTCTTTGGTGTCCACCTTATTGGAGGTTGAACAAGTATGTTGCCAATACCAAGGGTTTTGACGGGGTGATTCTTCCGGGTTTGCGCGATTCCTCCTTTTATTTCCCCAAGCGGGTGCTCCGTCAGCTCGGTCAGCAGCAGGACACTTATCTTTTCGAAGGAGCTTCTCGTGAAGTGTCTTATATTGGTGTAGAGTTTGCGCAGGTGCTAGCTCAAGCGTGGGGTGAAGGAACTAGTCGGGACCGCTGGTCGAACCTTCGGACTTTTAATGCAAGTATCTTCTTGTCTGATAAGTACTTGGATTGGTTTCTTCATACCGGTCACCCTAGTGCAGAGAAGATTGATGATCTGCGGCTTTCACTACTAGGAGATTCCTTTGTAGCTAGCAGTATTTTGCAAAGAAGCGAGGCTCAGTCTGATCCTGCTAATGTGGGAACTGATCCAACTCAGGATTTTCTCGATGGGGATTAGTACGAGAGGCGAAGCAAGGGGATGCCTGGAAAGACGCAAGCTTTAGATAGGCCCCATGTCTTCAATAGGCTCTCAGGACCTGTTTTTGATCATCTTGACTCTGTTTTTGATCGCCTCGAGGGATGCTCTGCTTCGAGGGGCTCAAAGCGCAAGGAGGATCACGACGACGGTGGAGATCATGTTTGCCGGCCTACCAAGTCAATGAAAGGCTAGATCTTTAGGAGTACCAAGAGATTGCTTTGATAGATCAATTGTTTTGCTTTTATTAGTATTTTTTTTTCAAGATTGTTAGCCTAGCGAATTAGCCGTTGTGGTTAGGATTGCCCTTTTGTCATTAATAAAATGCATTCGATAAATAAAAGGACAAAAGTAGATTTATTTATTCGATTAGACCGAACCCAAAGGCTGCCTACGTTCCTCTTTTACAGCAATTAAATAAGAGGCTCAGACCTAACGTAGTTCATTTTTGAGAAAAGGACAAAATGCGGCTCCGTGCCGAGGGGTAATCTCGCGCGAGATAAGCCTCCCTTTTTTTTTTTTTTTTTTTTTTTTTTTTTTATGCACACCCTTTCTTTTGCCTAGACCGCCCTTTCGGGTTTTCAATCTAGCGGGATTCTTTTCTTGTGCTAGCTCTAATTTTTGCCTAGGTCGTCCTTTCCGGGATTTTCAACCTAGCGAGCGATTTCTTTTTAGGAGGCCAAGTCACGCGAAGTACTTCTTGAGCTTGTCCATGTTGACCGGCTTCGGTAGTTGATCTCCGTCTAAGTCCACCAGCTGAAGGGCTCCCCCAGAGAATATCTTATTCACAATGTAGGGTCCTATCCATCTTGGTCCCCACTTGCCTAGCGGGTTGAAAGGTCCAGGACGGTGCTCACGGAGAACCAGGTCACCTACTCTGATGTTCCTAATCTTGACCTTTTTGTTGAAAGCTCTTGCCATTCTTCTTTGGTAAGCTTGAGTATGTTCGGCTGCTTTCAACCTTCTTTCGTCCAATAGGGCCAGCTCTTCGTATCTGCTTCCTAGCCAGTCGACCTCGTTTACTTGGTTTTCTAGGAGAACCCGTAGTGACGGTATTTCCAATTCTATCGGTAAGACAGCCTCCATTCCGAATGTGAGGGCGTAGGGAGTCTCTCCTGTAGCTGTTCGGACTGAAGTGCGGTATCCCCATAGTGCGAATGGTAGCTTGTCGGGCCAATCTTTTCCGGTGACTGCCATTTTTCTGATGATAGTCTCGATTGTTTTGTTCGCGGCTTCAACTGCTCCGTTCGTTTGAGGTCTATAAGGAGACGACTTGTGCCTTGTGATTTTGTATTCGGTTAGTAGGCAATCGGTTTCCTTCTCGAAGTGGGACCCATTATCGGATATCATCTCTTGCGGAACCCCATACCGGCAGATGATGTTGTGCTTGATGAATTCTGCAACCTTTCTGGCATTTAGAACTTTGTAGGAGGCGGCCTCAACCCACTTAGTGAAGTAGTCGATGGCTACTAGGACGAAGCAGTGTCCGTTGGCTCCTATGGGTGTGACCTTTCCAATCACGTCTATCCCCCATGTAGAGAATGGCCAAGGAGAAGTCATAGGGTACAGCAAGGAAGACGGTGCATGCTGAAGATTGGCGTGTATCTGACACTTGTGGCACTTCTTGACCATTTTGGTACAGTCGGCTTCCATGGTCAGCTAAAAATACCCTTGTCTGATGATCTTTTTGGCGAGCATATTTCCGCTCATGTGGGTTCCATATATGCCCTGATGAACATGTCCATGATTTCTTGGGCCTCTTCCTCGGTGGCGCAAAGGAGGTTCCCTTGGGAATGTTTCTTGAATAGGCGGCCAGCGGTGATGACGTAATTAGCGGCCAACCTCTTAAGGGCGATCTGAGTCTTCCGCCGGATGGTTCCATCTAGGATGAAATGCCAAATGTCATGGTACCATGGTTTCTCTTCAGAGTTCCCAATAGTGGCACATTCGGATAACCATTTGTCTTTGCAGTCGTGGAGATCTATAACGGCGCAGTATGCAGGAGTTTCGTGTTGTGTTATTTTGAAGGGTTTGACCGCTTTTCCTTTAGGGATTTCGACCAATGAAGCAAGTGTGGTCAATGCGTCCGCAAATCGATTTTTGTCTCTGGGGAGGTAGCGGAATGAGACATCTTGGAATTGTTGCACCAACTCTTGAAGATGGGCATTGTATCTTTGAAGGGTTGGATCTTTGACCCTCCACTTCTTCAATGTCTGATTGATGATCAATTGGGAATCCCCGAATACCTCGAGTTCGGTCACGTTGCGTTCTAGAGCTGCCTCAAGTCCCGCTATGCAAGCCTCGTATTCTGTGGTATTGTTGGTGGCGTCAAAGTCAAGACGTATTGCCAGTGGAGTGTAGATGTCGTTAGGGTCTACTAATAACATTCCAATGCCGAATCCTCTCATGTTGGCTGCGCCATCGAAAAATAATTGCCACTTATTTTCTTCTTCTATACTCATGATGTCCTCATCCGGGAATCGCGGGTCTTCCCCCTTCACTTCGTCGCAAGGAAAATCGGCCAACTAATCTGCGAATACACTCCCCCTGACGGATTTCTGAGTGACGTAAGTGATGTCATATCCCGCGAGCATGAAGTACCATTTGGCCAGTCTCGAAGACAAATTTGATTTGTCTAGGATATATTTCAATGGATCCATTTTTGCAATGAGGCGGACCGGGAAGGCTTTCATATAGTGCTTCAGCCTTTGCGATACCCAAACAAGAGCAGCACATGATTTTTCGAGTGGAGAGTAGTTGATTTTGCTGCCCTGGAATCTGCAGCTGACGAAATAGATGGCATTCTCTGTGTGGGAGGCTGGCTGTTCTTGAGCGAGCATAGCCCCTAATGCGTTGTCTGTAACCGTGAGGTATAACTTCAAGGGCTTCTCCTTGTGTGGTGGAACCAGAATAGGTGGGGAAGTCAAGTAGCGCTTAACTTCCTCGAATGCTTCTTGACATTCTTCGGTCCATTCTTGAGGTGCGTTTTTCTTAAGTAACTTGAAGATAGGATCGCACATCGTAGTCGATTGATTGATGAATCGACCGATATATTGAAGCCTCGCCCATGAATCCCTTTACTTCTTTACGTGTTCGGGTGGAGGCATGTCTCGTAATTGCTTTTATCTTGGCGGGATCCGCTTCTATGCCACGCTACGTGACCATGTACCCTAAGACTTTCCCTTTGACCACTCTGAATGAGCATTTGGCGGGGTTGAGCCTCATCTTGTCTTTGTCTCATTCGATTGAAGAATTTTCTGAGATCTCTGAAGTGCTGACCATCTGCCCCTTTTGAGTGAATAATCATGTCGTCCACATATACCTCTATTTCCTTGTGGATCATGTCATGGAATAGTGTCGTGACTGCCCTTTGGTATGTAGCCCCAGCGTTCTTGAGACCAAACGGCATGACCGTGTAGCAGAACGTTCCCCAAGGCGTGGTGAATGCTGTTTTGTGCTGATCTTCCTCTGCCATGAGGATTTGGTTATACCCTGCGAAACCGTCGACGAATGAGCGGACTTCGTATGCAGCTGTGGCATCGACCAACATGTCTATGTTTGGTAATGGGAAGTCATCTTTAGGGGATGCCTTGTTCAAGTCTCTGAAATCAACACAGACCCGTATTTTCCCGTTCGACTTGGCTACTTGCACTGTGTTTGCTAACCATTCCGGATACTCAATCACTTTGATGAACCCTACATTCAAGAGCTTCATGATCTCTTCTTTCACTTCCATTGACCATTCCGGCTTGATTCTGCGTAGTTTCTGCTTAACTGGCTTGGCGTTGGGTAGCAGCGGTATTTTGTGCTCTACAACTGACTGATTCAACCCAGGCATATCTTTGTAGGACCAAGCAAAGACGTCGACATATTCTCTGAGGAGCTGTGTCAAGGTTTCTCTGTCTTCCCCCTTGAAGAAGCTGCCGATCTTAGTTTCTCTGGGGTCTTCCGTTGTCCCAAGATTAACCGTTTGCATTTCCTCGTCGTCAACAGGGCCATTCTTTCCACAACGACCTACTTGCTTAGCTAATTCTTTTAAGATTTGTTCGTTTTCTTGATCTATCTCATCGTATGATTCATTATTAACGTGTTCGTTATATTGATTGTTATTAGTTAATTCATCATTCACGATGTTAGCAATCTCAGGGTACTCGGAAAGATCAAAGTTTTCATTAAGGAAGTAAGGGAATACATGTTCAGCCACTGCCTCGATTTCCTCTTGAGTGAGTTCATCGGAGGTGGAGCCTGCTTCTAATGTAAAAGCTACGGGGCCTATCTTCTGCGGGGATGGGGAGTGCAACCAAGCTCTTTGATCATGAAGTCTTCATTAACAATCGGTCCTCCAGTGACTTGCCGCTTAGAATTGGCTCATCACATTTACGTATCGCCTTGTGTAGTCGGTAATTGGAGCGTCCCCTTGGATATTGCATGGATCCGGCCGTCTTCTAACCGCACAGTCTTGAACCTGCCGCAGCATGTCTTCTCCCAACACAAAGTCCCATTCACTTGTCATTTCTGTCTTCGTGACCCACAAATCATTAGGGATTAGTGGGACGGATTCTGTTTCACTTGGAGAAGCATCACAGTCGCTAAAGATTTCAAAGCCCGGTTGGCGCTTTCCTTTATTGTCAGTCCATGGTTCTGAAAAGATAAAGTAGGGAATACTTTCCCCTTCTCGAACAAAGTAGCCATTGAGTGTCTTTCGATATGGCTTGAGGTTGCCATTCTTGGGCTTTAGGTCGTCGCAGCCTTTGTAGGTGGTTCCTTCCCACTTGATTTGAGTGAAGCCCCACTCTTCTTCGTCATCTTCATCGTGGATGGAGATGATGTATCCTAGGCCATGCTTTGTGTGAGGCTGGGGGACCGGTGGTGGTTCCGTTGTCCCTTGTAAGTGCTTTCCAAGCCCCACCAGAAAGTACCCTCTTGCTAGCATCATTCTCCGTGACAGAAGGCTTCCGAAAAACCAAAGTGCCTTGGAGTAATCATTTTCGTTGCAAGTTTCTATGACATTCACAGTGCTTTCTTTCTCAATCTCAAAGAATTAATCAGAATTGAAAAGGGAAATACTGACTAACTATTATTGAAAAACAGACTTGATACTCTTGCCCACAAACGAAGTCTTTAGGCAAGTAGTACCCGACTAAGCTAAACTAGACTACTAACCGTTTTCTTTTGCAACTAAAAGTAAATAACTGAAAGAAAAAGAGACTCTTCATTTGTTTGAACTCATCCATACTATTCCACCACTTGGGCAAACTCTGATGGCGTCGTTGTCAATCAAGTCTTGGACTGCATTCTTCAGGTTGAAACAATCATTGGTGTGATGGCCATAGCATTGATGGTAGAAGCAATAGAGGTGCGGAGATCGACCTTCCCTCTTAGGTTGGTAGCCTTCCATTGGTTTCATCTTTCCATCCTTGTGAAGGCTTCTGAAGAGATGACCTAGAGTGATGTTTCCAATGTCGGAGAAGACTCTACCTTTCCTTCGCTTTGCCATTTGATTGTGGAAGTCTCGAATGTGGTTCTCATAGTGTTGCACGAAGACGTTGTGGCGAGACTGGTATTCTTCCTCCATTTGCTCTTTGAGGTCACGGTAGAGAGTATTGAGGAAAAACTTGACCCTCTCATCAATGTCATCTTCAATGTGGGTTTCAAGGTTGATGCACTTTTGGGTCATGGTCTCGAGTTCACTCTTGACTTCCTCAAGCTCTTCAATCAGCATCTTTGTCTTTTCAGCCTGGATGGATTCTTCCATGTGATGCCACGAGTCATTGTCGTTAATTTGCTGCAGGGCTTTGGCAAGTTGGGTTTTGATGTCACTTAGCTCCTCTTGCACGGACGATCGCCCACTGTCGGAGTCACTCTCCATCTTTCGGAAATCCCTAGCAATGCGGGTAGAAGGTAAATCAAAGGCTTCTCTCCAACCCTCAACATGCTCCATTTCAGCGACAAGGGCCTTGGTCAAGTCTTGCAAAGTGTGTTGTTCAAGGCATTCCTTGGTCATGACGTGCTTTCCGGTAGACATTGTGTTGGGAGTCTTGGAGTTGAGTAGCTTCGAAAAACTGACAGAAGAGATGCAGATATCAGGATCTAACCCCAACGAGTCGGAAGCAGGCTCAAAATGGCTCAGGCTCCAATTCAGCAAACAGAAGCATTATCCCGCGCGAGATATGTTGTCCCGCGCGAGATAACCACACGGAAAGTCGATTTTTATTTAGACCTAATTTTTGGTCGGAACGGAAAGTCCGTTTTGAGGGGTTTCTAAGGCCTTTATCAGAACCTAACGACTAAGCAATCAATCCGATTTTTGTAAAACAAAGCCATGTAAGATCGTTTTTCGAAGGATTATACATATATTTTTTTTAAGGGACATCCGAAAGGGTCATTCCGAAGGAACTTTTTCCGAAGGGACTTTTCCAAATCCTTCTTTATTGTCAATTTTGCATGGCTTTGTTTTGGTCAAAAACAAGAAAAGATCACCGAGTCAAAACCGACCGGTCACGGAGTGATCCTAAAAAGGTCAATCTACATGAGAATGTGGCGATGCAGGGCTGGAAGGCTAGGCTCCCCGCGATATGACAATCTAAGTGGATTGAATACGCGGAGTGGAATTGTCCAACTTCGGAGAGACCGACGACTAGGTGGTTACCGTCATCCGTCCTTAGTGTGGGTCCCGGATTTATAGAGGGTATGCAGTGCAATGACAGTTATAATATGAGTGCGCGTGTGTGATAGTCAATCTAGGTGATAGAGTAAAATAGAGAGTTTTTTTTGAAAAATCAAAAGGAAAACAGATAGTGGCCGCACCAAGTGATTGCCTACGTTTCTTCCAAATTAGGAAGACTAAGGCCATCGTAGTTCCACATAAAGAGAGAGAAAGAGAGATAAATAATTCAATTTACAACTCCCGAATCCCCAATGGACCGGACTTTAATTAAATAAAACGCAATCGCATGCAGTTTATAAATAATAATCAATTATTTAAAGGAAACGAAGGTTCGAGTTCTACACCTTAAGGGAGGCCTTGAGATGCGGGAACTCTGCAGATAATGAATGCTGGGATCCCCCTTGCATGTTCGGCTCTCGTCTTGGACTATGAGACAAACGGGAGAAACCAGAAAACAACCAGATTGCCGAGGCAATATCTCGCGCGAGATATGATACCTCGCCGCGAGATATGCCTCATCTGAGAGTAACAAATTCGATTTTACAAAAAAAAAATTTGAAAACCTCTCTTTAAATTTTGACGCAAGTTTAAGCTTCTTAATTTTAAATCCCCAGCAGAGTCGCCACTGTAGCGTTGTGAGGAAAAAGAGAGCTTTATCTTTTCTCGTTTTTGAGTCGCCACCTACATTATTAGATTGGAGAAAATAGGAAAACCATTTTGAAAGAGATTTGGGTTCGGGGCTTAGGTTATGAAATGGGTAGGTCAAGGAGCATCCATTTCACCCAATCCGGAGATCGGTCTTGCTAAAGAAAAGAGAGGTTTTCAAAAAAAAAGGATTTTAAATATTATAAACAAAGATCCATTTAACGGGGTTAAACGGAATGTAGGATCGATTGCTTCGAGACCGTCTCCATGATTTGGAGAGGCTCTAGGCCGATCCTAGATTCTATGGACTTATACCACTCTAACAGTCAATTAGAAAGGGATTTAGGGGGTTACCTTGCGTGAGGTGATTTGGGCAGAGTTTCGACTCAAGTTTAGAATCGACTCTTGACACGGACAGAGCTTCACCTCGATCCTTGACTTAGAACTTGATGTTTGTTTATCAACAAGGTTGACAAACAAACTATGAGGTGAGTTTTTAGGGTGATTTTGTAGGATTCTTTCAAGGAGAGAAACCAACAAAATGTGTGTGTTGTGAAAATTCTTGGACCTCTTGAACCTTGGAAGTCACCAAGTATTTATAGGGGTTGGGGAAGTGTTGAAGATGAGATCAAGCACTTCAAGATGATTCCAGACTCCAAATTCTATTGGTTGGCCGGAGAGATAAAGTTTTATTCTGAAAAGAGGTTGAAATCGACGAGGAACCGTCGCCCGCAACTGCAGAGGGAGGATATCTCGCGCGAGACACGCCATCTCGCGGCGAGATATTGCTCATGTGGACGCTTTGTCCTTTCCTTGTTATCTCGTATGCAGTTTAGTCCCAAACTAACGGTGGTTAGTCAAAACTTAACGAAACATGACGAAATGGTGGATTTCTACCTTTTGACTCAAAGCGAGACTTAGAGTGGTATAAGTGTGTTTCGATGTGTTCAAAATGGGGTGTCTACATAGTGTAAATATATTTAAATAAATAAAAGTTATTTACATATTTAACAATGTCATTTTTTAAATAACAATATAAATTTTTGTTAAGAAATAAATAAAATTCACTTATCAAACTTATCAATTGTATTAAAATTAGAAAAACCAATATTTTATAAAATCTTACTCTTTCACAATTTATACTAATAATAACTTTTAGGTTAATGAAATAATCAATGATTGAAAAAGTTATTTGGTAAATAAAAAGTGAAAGTTATAAACCCAACAAGTGTCAAACACTGCTTTATACCTTATGGTGCGTACTTGACGGGGGCTTCTTTTAAAGTTGTTTTTTTTTTTTTTTTTTTTTTTTTTTGATTATCCGTGTTCCCCGCCTTTGTCGGATCAATCCCTGACCACTGTACCGACCCCTCGCATGTCTTTGGCGGAGGTAAATCGCGGAATGTGTCCTATGTAGCTGTGATGATGTACCCGATACGTGGTTTTGTTAGACCATAGTTTATCCCAAGCCCCGGGTTAGGGAGCGATACAGGAAACTTAATGGTTTCCACCTATATACCAAATATCATTTTTTTATTATTATTTAAAAAAAAAAAAGATAAAGCTTATTTTTTAGATTGTCCCCAGCGGAGTCGCCAAACTGTGATGATGTACCCGATTTTCAATTTTTTTGAAAAATCAAATGGAGTCGCCACGCCGTTTTTGTTTTAAGGGCCAAAATTTTGAAAAATGCTCGAAATTAGAGATTTGGGTTAGGAGGTCACGTTACACTCCGGGAAGAACGTTAGGGTTCACCCGGAATGCCTCGTAAAACGAGTCTTCCTAATTTAAAACCATTTGTGTGTGTGTGTGTGTTTTGCAAAAGGTATTTTCTGGAAATGAAGTTTTGACTTGACTGGACTGAAATTTATCAAAATAATGTACTTCTGTGAGTGAAAATGACTGAAAAACAAGATGTCTGTCTTTTACATTATGGTCCGCGCGGATCAGACAGAGATGCATTTCTGTCCGCGCGGATAGGATAGTAAGTATCTTTTTTTGCAGCTTTCCAGTCTGATTCTGTAAATTCCAGAATGTGAACTGGAGTTACAGAATCAGAACTGGAGTTCTTGCAACTGAAAGTGTTTAAAAAACATTTTTGGGATTTGCATCCATGCTTGTCCCCACTTTCCTTAGGCTTTGATTAGTGATCACTAAACATGATTAGTGGTGATCTACTATATCAAGCCATCCTTAGGGTACATTAGGACTTGAAAGCATTTCATTTGCTTGAGATGGGGAGATTTAACATAAAATAAAGATTAATGTATGAAAATTGATTTTAGGTTAAGGATGTATCAACTTTAGAGTGGATTTCTAAGGTGGTCATTAAGATGATCATCCTTGAAATCCTTGAACTCAATGTATCAACTTCACCCTTTTTGTAACCTCTAAACCTTAATGATCTTCATCCATGGAAATTATTTCAAGGTGAAGATCTTAGGCTTGGAAAAATGTTTTTAAGAAGTAAAGACAATTTAGACCTTTTAACATGGTCATCCATGGAAATTTATTTCAAGGTGACTACATTTAGGTCAAGAGAGAACTAATGGCATAAAATGAAAATATGAACCATTTAGTGTGATCATCCAAGGAGATGAACTCCAAGGTGACCACACTTTAGATCAAGAGACCAAGTAACAACTAGTTTATGTAAAGAAACGAAGAACAAGCTAGAAAAATGTAGATCCTTGTAGAGAATCATCCATGGAGATGAACTCCATGGAGATCCTCTTGGATCTAGGACAAGAGATGAACAACAAGCAAGTTACATCTTTAAAGTATGAGATGTATGCATGGATGAGAGAGATTTAGGTAGGGAGAAGGAGGGTTTACCAATGGTTGTACCCTATCTTTCTTGGTTTTGTGTTTGAGGCTTGAATTTGTTCAAGATTTGTATTGGGATTTTGTATTTTTTGTTTGATGTAGAGGCTGTTTTTTAGTATTTTACGAATATAACAGTAGGGTTTGGATGGTTGTCTTTTTAAACTGAGAGAGAATGATTTAATTTATAGGCAGATTCTAGGTCACGAACATGTCCGCGCGGATGAGAGTGAGCCTCATTCTTGTCCGCGCGGATTAGAATGCTGGCGTGCCTGACTCTGCAGAAAGCAGCTTTGGCTGCTTGCAATTAATGCTAAGTTGGTCAATTTCTTGGAAATGACTCAACCAATCCGATTTTTGACCTATTTTTGATATTTTTTAAGGCCCTTTTTATTTAAATTGCCTTAGGAAATGACCAAAATGCCCTTAATTGTCCATTTGTCGTGGAAGTCGTTAAATTGGGCTGAAGGAACATTGACGGTTCAGATTGGGACACTTACAGTAGCCCCTCGGCGACGGCACTTTCGGAGAAAGTGGGGTCGTCAATAAAAGTGAGGTCCCAATCTGTCGGGGAAAAGAGGGTGACCATTTTGGTCTGACCACTCGAAAAAGGAATGACCATTTTGGCCTGATGGCTGAACCTATGGTAGGCTTCCTACGTATCCTTAAGAGGAATCAAGCCGGTCGTAGTTCGGGTCTTTAGATGTTGACCCTGGAATGACTGTTTTAGGATGTCAACCTGGTGAGCGAGTTCTGCAGTCAGTTGCTAAAAGAAACTCTGCTGGGGATAGAAAATGACCATCTTGGTCTGGTGGCTAAAGTTGCATATCCGCACTGCTGGGGAAAGGAATGACCATTTTGGTCTGATGGCTGAACCTATGGTAGGCTTCCTACGTATCCTTAAGAGGAATCAAGCCAGTCGTAGTTCGGGTCTTTCGATGTTGACCCAAGAGTGACTATTTTAGGATGTCAACTTGGTAATGATGGCGTTTTAGGTGCCTCGGACCTTGATGATGGCGTTTTAGGTGACTCTATCCTTGATGATGGCGTTTTAGGTGCCTCAGACCTTGAAGATGGCGTTTTAGGTGCCTCAAACCTTGATGATAGCGTTTTAGGTGCCTCAGACCTTAAAGATGGCATTTTAGGTGCCTCAAACCTTGATGATGGCATTTTAGGTGCCTCGAACCTTTATGATGGCGTTTTAGGTGGCCTCGAACCTTAATGATGGCATTTTAGGTGCCTCGAATCTTAATGATGGCGTTTTAGGTGCCTCGGACCTTGATGATGGCATTTTAGGTGCCTCGGACTTTGATGATGGCATTTTAGGTGCCTCGGACCATAAAGATGGCGTTTTAGGTGCCTCAAACCTTGATGATGGCGTTTTAGGTGCCTCGGACCTTGATGATGGCATTTTAGGTGCCTCGAACCTTAATGATGGCATTTTAGGTGCCTCGGACCTTGATGATGGCGTTTTAGGTGCCTCAGACCTTAAAGATGGCGTTTTAGGTGCCTCGAGCCTTAATGATGGCGTTTTAGGTGCCTCAGACCTTAAAGATTTGGGATTGATGGTCCTTGGTGGACTTCATTTGAAAGAATTGGTCTTACGTTTGTTGTCGGGGAAAAGGATGACCGTATTGGTCGAATGGCTGGACCTATGGTAGGCTACCTACGTATCCTTAAGAGGAATCAAGCCGGTCGTAGTTCGGAAACTGCGGGGGATGGAAATAAGGAAAGAAACGGGAATTCGTTAACTTTCGTCAGAGAAATCGGACTTACGTTTTACTGCCGGGGATGATAATGAGGAAAGAAACGGGATTCCGTTAACTTTCGTTGGAGAGATCGGACTTACGTTTTACTGCCGTTGATGATAATGAGGAAAGAAATGGGATTCCGTTAACTTTCGTTGGAGAAATCGGACTTACGTTTTACTGCCGTGAATGATAATGAGGAAAGAAACGGGATTCCGTTAACTTTCGTTGGAGAAATCGGACTTACGTTTTACTGTCGGGATTCCGTTAACTTTCGTTGGAGAAATCGGACTTACGTTTTACTGCCGGGAAGTTCTTTTTGAAGAGGGGGTTAACTTGGGTTAACTTTGGTTATCCCTGTTAAGTCTGGGATCAAATTGCAGAGTCTGAGATTTTTAAAGGGCAAAACAGTCTTTTTTCACCATCATTCCTGTCCGCACGGACATGAACGTATCCCAGACAGGTTTTAAAAAGGTCGTGGCCTTTTCTCTTCTTCTTCTTTACAGTTTCAAATGCTGTTACGAGAGGGAGAGAGTGAAATCGCCATTGCCGACCCAAGAGCTTCAAAATCCTTCGATTTTCTTTGATTTTGAGCCATGGAACACGGGAAAGTTGCTATTCAAGGCCAAGGACGCGGTCCGATCGCGGAGAGGAGATTAGAGCTTGTGAGGATGCGGAGGCATTATTCGCTCTCACAATCGATTGCGGAGGAACCCTACCCAGATATGTGGCAGCATTGGTCGACTGATCCGGATCTTCGCACGGTATATCTCGAATCCATTCTTTGTTCTTGAAATTGATTTTATTCAAAATTGATTTTTTCTCTTTTTTTTTTTTTTGAAAATTCGAAAATCATGCTCTTTGGCCTTGAATTTTGACTTTGATGATTTGCATGTTGTATTGAGTATATGGGTAATATGAATATGCATTTTGTTTGGAAAAAGAATGGGCGTTTTGCCATTTTTGAAATATGAGACGACGAAAATTTTCCCGAATCCGGGACGGACCTCTTTTGTTGCATGTAGGATTTTTGCAATGAGATGATGTTTTATGAATGATATGAATGCAAGGAATTATGCATGCATGCTGTTTTGTAAAAATGAGATTTTTTGTGAAAAGTGGGACGGATTTTTGCTTCCGTTGATTGAATGAATGAATTGTGAAAAATTGTTTATTTGTGCTATTTTATGAAAAATGAAATAGGATTTTGCTCCTGTTGATTCCTTGTGAATGAATTGCATGCTCTCTTTTTTCTTTTGAAAACGGGACGGCGTTTTGCTTCTGTTGACTCCTTATTATTGATATGTCCCTTTATGTATGAATAAAATGATGAATGGTGATTGCTGAAAAACTTTTCTTTTGTGGGAGAAAAATGGGGTTGAGTCCATTGTATGTTGTTATGCTGCCGAATTTTCTTCAAAATTTTGTGCTTGTGTAAGCAAATGCAACTGTTTATTGACATCTTCTTCTTTTTTTTTTTTTTGCAGGGTGGTGATAAGTTTGTGCGGGATCAGCTGAATAAGATGAAGACCCGGGGATCAGTTGAGGCCGTGATTAGCCTGTGGGACCAGCTTCCGGTCTTGGGTAGAGGAGCGATGATGAGTCCGAGGCAGATTATCATTGAGACGGGTTTGTATGAGTTTGTTGAGTGCTTGAGGGGGCTGGTGAAGCTGCCGAAGAGCAAGGGCTTGACTTTAGCTTTGGTGGAGCATTGGTGGGACGTGACCCACACCTTTCACTTCTTTTGGGGCGAGGCTACGGTTACGCCTTCAGATTATGCTGCGATCACAGGCCTGTCCTTTAAGGGACATAGCATTGAGTGGAGAGATGGCTATAGTGACCGGGAGTTGCAGGACCTTTTAGGCTTTGTCCCCATTCCCAAGAAGGGGATGGGAATGGAGTATGCGGTGGTTCAGGGGAAGATTGTGGAGAGCATGGCGAGGTACGATGCTGGTGATGAGAGGATTTCTGCTGAGCAGATTGCTAGGTCTTTTCTGTGGTTTGTTTTTTCTAGTACGTTGTTTGGTCATGCCGAGGGGACAGCTGTTTTTGCTTTGCTGAGGACGCTGACGAATGTGGAGAGAGCTGGAGAGGTGGAATGGGGGAGGTCGGGCTAGCAGAGCTTTACTTTGCTCTAGATAGGTACAGCCGGAAGGCTGTGAGCTCCCTTACCTGCTTTGAGTTTCCGCTGGAGGTACGAGCTTTTGCCTTTTCTTTTCCTTTTGCCTGTACTGTTTCATTTCCGAACTTAACTGATGTAAACTTTTCCTTTCACAAAGCGGGCCTCGGAGTTCTTTGACATTCAGATGTGGCGGCAGCCGGCGGAGCACATTGGGGCCTATCCGGCTATGCTTTCCTGGGTTAGACAGGCTCGGGAGAAGAGGGGTGCTCGAGGGCGCACGACCCTCAAGTACAAGGAGTGTCTACCCTTCGTGAGAGCGGAGACTGATGAGAGGATGAGGTTCTACCCCTGGGGCCATTTTGGCGTGGAGCAGCTGAAGGGTGCAGAGAGATGGACTGTGGGGAGGAGGATTTTGAGGGGGTTGTCTTGCGACGTGTATTACTTGGGGGAGAGGGTGACGCGCCAGCATGGTGACGCCGCGCCTTTGATGACACCGATGGAGCCTCCCGCTGACATGATGAGTCCGACCGAGGGTTCGAAGACTTGGGCTTTATACCGGGGCGGCCAGCACTTTTCCGGATTTGTGACGGATGACCCGTACTCGACGTTTGTGCTGGAGAGGCTGAGGATGCCCCAGGTGCTTGAGAGAGAGGGGATCCCGATCGTACGGTACCCTCGGTCGGATTTCTCATACGTCCAGGATGGGGTGAGATTGAGAGTGCAGATCCCTATCCCCGAGAGGGTCCCCCGAGCATTCCGGCCTCGTCCGGGCATGAGGGTGCATCTCTTTACTTCTTTTGTCTCTACTTATCTCTCCTTTTTTTTAGCTCCAACCACTTCTAATGCCCTTGTTTTTGTGCAGTTCCCGGCCATGGTCGTCGAGAAGCTGGTGCAGCAGGTGATCAGGGGCAAGAGGTTCCTTAAGCGGCTTGTCACTTGTGGGGCCGCTCGGGGCAGGGAGAGACGAGCACAGCCGGCGCCGGTAGAGCGAGAGCCCTCCCCTATTCCTTCTGAGCATTCCACAGACACTCCCCCTTCTCCTTTCATAGATCCTAGCATGGAGCTGTCTCCAGATCATGTCATCCTCGGGGATTTACATGGACAGGGGCACGTTTGGCATCAGGGCGGATCATCTTCACAGGCCCAGGGATCCGACTCGTTCACGTTCGGGTATGATTTCTTCACAGATCTCGGCCTGCCCTATCGTGGCGTACCCACCGGTCCAGACGAGCCTCTTTCAGGAGACGAGGATGACGACCCCGAGCCCGGGATTTTCATGGCCGCAGAGGATGTAGGCACGAGTCGCAAGAGGGACCGAGGGAAGGCCCTAGCTTCTGATGATTCTGATTAGTGACTTTGGTTGTTTCAGATAGATACAATTTATTTTTCATGCACACTTTTTTTTTTGGGATGAAATAATCTAGGATTACTTACTTTCTTTTCTTTTCTTTTATTTTATTATGCATGTGGATGTTGCATGAGCCCTGGTTTTTTGTCTAGGGTGTGGATGTTTGGTATATGAACTGTTTTGTGCAGGTTTCGAGCGGCTGGGATGAAATATTCCTCCGCGGTGCAGCAGTAAAAACTGCTGCAGATTTTTTTTCTGATGATGACATTCCTGTCCGCGCGGATTGGGATGAGGCTCAATCCTATCCGCGCGGATAAGAGTGAAGTCTGACACTGGCATTTAATTTTTGCTTTGGATTTGGTTTTCCCCACTTTTAATTCAAACAACCATTCCAACTACCAGTTTGAACAGCCATTTTCGGGGAGAAGGAGAGAAAAACCATGGAAAATTTTAGAAAAACTCCATCAAAATTGTCCCAAGAAATCCAAATGTCATTTTTCAACAAATTCAAGGATTGGTCCCGGGAGATTATGCATGAGAGGAGGTCATTTTTTGAGGAAAGGTACAAGATAAAATGCTTGTGGTCTCTCAAAGAATTGGTTCCGAATTATGATCTCTTGAGGGCCTCCGCTTCTTTTTGGGATACTAGAAGGCATGTCTTTTGCTTTTCTTACAATGAAGTGGTTCCGACCGTTGAAGAATTCCGGGCTTTGCTTGGTGGCCCCGAGGTGGAGGAGATTGCGATTTCTTTGCCCGGAGGAGCTTCTTTTGTTGATAGGTTGTGCAACCTTCTTCATCTTTCCCTGGAGGAAGCACAATGTATGATCCTTGGTCCCGATCATTTTGACATTTCCAGTCTTCCTAATAGATTTAGGGGCTTAGGCTTGATTGATTATGCCTATTGGGATGCTTTTGCACTCTGCATGTTTGGGACTTTATTTATGGTTTACTCTTTCGGAATTTGTCACCGAGCTTTGCTGGATGTGGTTGTACACTGCCGTTCGGGCCAGGATGTTGTGCCCTTGATCCTAGGAGAGACCCTTCATGCTCTTGATAGGCTGGCTACCGGGAGGCGGTATATGCACGGGGGCAGCCCATTTCTTTTGACTATGTGGCTGATGGAGCGCCTGGGGGTTCTTCGCGAAACTTCTGATGTGGTCAAACCTTGGACATTTGCCAGGAGAGGGGTTACTGTGGATCTTGATGATCAGGGCTCATGGGAGTACTGGATGGCTTGTCACCAGACTGCGGATATCAGGTGGTCGGTGCCTCATTGGCGGATAGAGACTCGGAGAGTACTTCAGGATGGTTCTCATGTGGTTATGCTTTCGGGGATTTCTCAGTCTAGTTTTTATATTCCGGCTCTGGTTCAGAGACAGTTTGGCTTGGAGCAGACTCCTTTGGAGGGCTTTGAGGACATAGCTACCAGGGTGGTGGCTTCTGCTTCGATGGATGATCCTTCAGTGTTCCCATTTCTTTCCCGAGCATGGAGGTATGACATCTTTCCTCCTAGGGTTATCCTCAGGCGTCCAGGACACATGTTTCTGACCACTTGGTACTTGGATTGGTACGAGAGGCACTTGGGGGAGACTCAGGTGGCTATTTTGAGACGGCGTGAGGCCATTGTTGGTGCGGAAGATATGACGGTTTAGAGAGGAGGAGGGCTGAGGCGAGGGCCAACCCCCATGATAGGAGCGGAGATGCCGTGACTGACTACGAGTTTTATGTCAAAAGACAGGAGGGGAGGATTCCTATGTTGCCAGCTCGGTTACAGGAGATGAGAGACGAGGCTAGGGCTACTAAGGCCCTGACAGACGCTGTTTTGATGGATCCTGTCCCTACACCAGAGCTCGGTAGGAGGAAGACTGACATTTTTCCTGTGTAGCGGAAGAAGACCCGAAGAGGAGGAAAGAAGAGAGGAGAAGCCAATGCAAGTGGCTTGGAGTGACCTTGAGGTTTTCTGAGTATCCCTTTCTTGTCGTAGTAGACACATTAGTTGTTATGTATCTTAGTTTCTTTTAGCAGGTTGTAAGTCGTAGGAGTGAACCGAGCTTAGACTCATCAAAAAGTTTTTAACTGTAATGAATATGTGAATTGCTTTAGAGTTTTTCAAGACGCCTTCATGGCTTGAACAATGTATTGATAACAAAGTATGACTTTTATTTGTGTTTTAGACCGAACCATTTCCGGCTGCCTACGTTCCCCTTGGACCAAAGGGCTCAGGTCTCCGTAGCTCGACTCGATTAATTTGTTTTTTTTTTTTTTTTTTTTTTTTTTTTTTTGTGCAACCCTGTCTTTTACCTAGGCCGCCCTTTCGGGTTTTCAATCTAGTTGGGTATTACTCTTTTAGCACTTTATATTTTTGAATTTTTTTTGTAGGTGCAACCCTGTCTTTTACCTAGGCCGCCCTTTCGGGGTTTTCAACCTAGTTGGGTATTACTCTTTTAGCACCTTTTTTTTTTTGTTGGTTTTTTTTTGTGCAACCCTGACTTTTACCTAGGCCGCCCTTTCGGGTTTTCAACCTAGTTGGGTATTACTCTTTTAGCACTTTTTTTTTTGAATTTTTTTTGTTTTTTTTTTGACTCACTGTTTTACGCGTAGTATCTGCGCAGCTTATCGCCATTTACTGGGTGTACAAAAGGATTTTCGTCGAGGTCTGCAAGTTGCATGGCCCCTCCGGAGAAGATCTTCTGAACGACATATGGTCCGACCCAGACAGGCTCCCATTTGCCGAGCGGGTTAATGCGGATTGGGGGCTTCTCTTTCAAAACGAGGTCACCTTCCCTGACCTCCCGATGTTTTACTTTCTTATCGAAGGCTCTGGCCATTCTTCCTTGGTAAGCTCGGATATGTTCCATGGCTCTCAATCGGCGTTCATCTAGCAGAGCCAATTCGTCACGGCGACTCTGGAGCCATTCGACCTCATTGATCTGACTTTCCAGCAGTACCCGGAGTGAGGGGATTTCTAGCTCGATTGGGAGTACGGCTTCCATCCCGTAGGTGAGAGCAAATGGTGCTTCCCCGGTTGCTATTCTGACGGATGTTCTGTATCCCCAGAGAGCAAGGTGAAGCTTATCTGGCCAATCTCTGCCTCAGACAGCCATCTTCCGAATGATGTTTGCCAAGGTCTTGCTTGCTGCTTCAACGGCTCCGTTAGTTTTGGGCCTATAGGGAGATGACTTGTGACGGGTTATTCTGAAGTCCACGCAACATCGGATCTTCCCGTTGGCTTTGGTCACCGTCACTATGTTGGAAAGCCATGTCGGATACTCGATGACTCTAATGAACCCTGCTCTGAGCATCTTTTCTATCTCTTCTTTCACCTGTAGAGACCATTCGGGCTTAATTCTTCTCAGCTTTTGCTTTACTGGCTTGACTTCCGGGTCGAGCGGTATCCGGTGTTCAACTATGGAAGGGTCAAGGCCTGGCATATCCTTGTAGGATCATGCAAACACATCCACAAATTCTTTTAGCAGCTCAATCAGGGCATCCTTTTCAGTTCCTTCGAAGAAACTACCAATCTGCGTCTCTTTAGGCTCTTCCGCAGTTCCCAAATTCACACTTGTCAAAACCTCTTCGGCAGCTTGGGCTCGATTTTCCTCTTTCCGAACAACCTGCTTAAAGATTTTTTTTAATATATTGTTCATTTAATGTGTCTGCTTCTAATGAATCATTATTAACTGTTTTTAGGTTATTAGTTAATTTATCATTAGTTAGAGTGGCAATCAGGGGATACTCAGAAAGGTCCATCATTTCATTAAGAACAAAGGGGAATACAGCATTGGCTACAACTTCATGGTCTTCAGGCGTAAGGCCATCGGACGACTCTAGAGACTCGAACTCGACAATGAGAGACTCGGAGGACTTTACATAGGTTGACACAAGGGGACGGGGGACCAATCCAAGCTTGGTGATCATTTCCTCCTTGGTTGCGGCTGGACCCGAGAGAATTTCCCAATTCTTCGGTGGCATTGTTGTCAGGGGCCTAATGACTCGGGAATTGCATTGCTTCTGTCCTCCTTCCTCGATCATTGCTACCATCTCTTTGACTGAACCAAAGTCGATCAGATCTGGCACCTGGACCTCTTCCCCGAATAACTGTTGCATAACGGGACCGTCCCAATCATCTGAAGGGAATTCTGCGGCTTTGGCTTTTGGCATTGTCAGCTCAAACTCGGGTTTTGGGCCTTCTTGGGCAGTCGGGACCACAATGGCAAGCTTCTCGAACTGCTCTACTAGGCTTGGCACGCCTTTGAAAGTGTACTCGCTCTCCATGGTAGTGGTAGCTCCAGGTATCTTGGGTAGATCCAAGAACATTCTACGGACCGGGTTTGCCTTGGTTCCCCTTAGCTTGTTAAGGTCATGCTGTAACTTCATCCATCCCTCTGCCGGAGTAGGTTCTCTGACTGGGGAGCTCCCCTGCTGTGTAGGACCTTTTACAAAGTAGTCATCCAAATAAGGAATGAAAGGGAGAGATTTAGGGTCGTTGATCGGGACCCTTCTTGTGGCAGCTTCTTCCCTTTTTCGGGCAATTTCCTTTTATTTCGCGGTGTCCACCGAGGTGGCCTCATATCCCAGGCCGTGGCGAGTTTTCTGTCCCTTTACTTCAATAACTTTGTGAGTTCCTTGCTGATGCTTCCCCAGACCGAGACCAGGCAGGTAACTCATCCTTCTCATCATCTTCAAGACTGGAGGGATCTTGTCCCGAGTGATCGTCAGATCTACGTTACAAACTTGGGCTTTGGGAGGCTCGACCGTGAAGCCTGTTAGCATGAGACCTTCCTCGTCATGTTTGATTTCCAGAATAGGTATCCCACCCGTATCAGTGCCCTCCAAAGTGACTAGGTCTCCATAAATGGTTGTCAAATCCCCATCCGAAACAAACTTCACACACTAATGGAGGCTCGAAGCAACCCCCTTGACTTGATGCAGCCAAGGTCTTCCCAGCAGGGCATTAAAGGTGATTGGGATGTCGATAACCTGGAATTCCACAGGTATCATCTTTTTGCCAAACCAGAGGTTCAAAGTGGCAACCCCAAGTACTGTGCGGGATGTAGAGTCATATGCCTTGACTGTGAGGGAGGAAGGCTTCAGATCTGTAGTCTTGATGTCGAGCAGACTCATGATCTTAGCTGGGAGGATATTCATCCCGGACCCATTGTCAACCAAAACTCGAGGGAGACGCCGTTCATCTAGCTGGATTGTGATGAAGAGGGGCTCGTTATGATCGGCTCCGAACTGGGGGAGGTCAAGGTCTGTGAAAGTGATTATGTTTCCGTAGTGAATATTCCCAATCAACTGCACCACATCATCAGGAGTAGCATCAATAGGGACCAGTGTGCGAGCCAGGCTTTCTTCCAGCTTTAGCTTGTGGGGGTACGATGAGGTAAGCAGGGACCACAAAGAGATGTTGGCCTGAGTTTGCTTCAACTGGGTGAGCACAGGATCCTCCTTCTCGGGGTCAGGAGTTTCGGTTGTCTTGGCATAGGGGAGATGGTCTTCCCTAGGTGCTTGATCTGCTATCTTCTTATCTGCCTTGGGATTCCCCTGGTAGATCTGCCCGGATCGGGTCAACAGGTTGACTTCCTTATCAGTTGCTTCTTGACTGGATTTCTTCAATGCTGCCAATGTCAACGGGGGAGCCTTTTTGGCTATCGGCCAATGGTTCTGACGGAGCTTAGTGATGGTGAGGGGCTGAGCTTGAGCCATACCGATTTCTTCCTGGGCAGCCTTCCGAACTGCTTCCCAAGTTACAGGCTTTTGAACCTGTGGTTGCATCATTGTTCCATGGATGGCCCACAGGACTAGGGCATCTTCCGATTCGTCCTCATAATCATAACCTGCCCCGCTCATGGCTATCATACAGCAAGAGCTGCTGTTCTCTGGGCTCGGTGGCCTTTCCTTTTCATCTCCGGTATAGTGCAGCCAATCTGGCTCCTTTTTGTAATACTCGGCGCTAGAAATGATTATGGCGCTTTGTGCAGGGGGTGCATCGGGTATCATGCCAGTGCTCAAGACTTCTCTCAGAGCTAGAATGCATTCGGGGAAGGTGATCTCTTCTCGGGTGATCCTGACAAGGATTGTCACTTTGCCTTGGGGCGGATTTGATCTGACCATGGTCACTTTCTCATCGGGGAGGATAGGAGTCAGTCTCCCTTTCTTTAGCAAATTTTCAACTATCTGCTTGGATCGGATGCTTGAAAATCCTTTCCCCAAAGCGTGGTAAGCAGTGTTGAACTCGACGACATCTACGTACTCAGCCCCTGGAAAATTCATGACCTTTATGTCCTCGGTTTCGTAGTCGTCCTCTGGAGTTTCTTCTATCTTATGGCTGTCAACCTCCATTTCATCATACATCTTCTTTCTTTCACCCTTGCAAACGGGGCAACCACAGACTGGTGGAGGGAACGCCCGATCCGGGGACATAGGTAAAAACCTGTCCTTGGCCTGAATTACCCTGGGGAGCGTGAGTAGGAGCCTGGGCATAGGGATAGAACCTTGCGGCTTGCTGTTGACTTTCAACCGGCAAAGTGGGCGGAGGCAGGCCTGATGTAGCCGGGTAGCTTGGTTTTCCAGGTTGAGATTCATAGGTAGGCATAGGTGCGGGCTGGTGTCCCTGGTTGTTGAACTGTATGCCAGGCTGTGGCGAGGGTGCATAACCGAGAGGGTATTGTGGTCCGGGGGATTCTGATGAAACTGGATTAGGGGCTTGGTGGCCCATTGATCCCTGAGTGAGAAATGGGTTTGTGGAAACTGTGTTAGGAGCAGCTGAACTAGCATCATTCTGAGGAGGGGCCCCTGACCGTTGTCCCAAACCAAACTGTGGTGGCATCCCAAACTGTTGCTGCGGTACTCTGAACTGCTGTTGTGAAGGTCCGGCTTGGTCGTTTCCGAACTGAGACGGGATCCCAATTTGCTGTGGCATTCCGAGGTACCCCCAACCATGAGAAGACATTCCGTACTGATTTTGCCCCCACTGAGGAACTGCGAACTGATTGGTCACGTCAGACCGCATGGGTCCAGTAGTCTGTAGTTGGGGAGCTGGCTGACCCAAAGATTGAGGAGCATGGGTTCTGGTAGTAGTACCATAGGAGGTTGGTGGTGGCATCCTGGAATAGTCAGGGCGACTGAGAGTGGGATTGGGGTCCTCTTCTTCTTTCACGGTGAAGGTGCCATCGAGATTGAGACTGGCGGCCAAACTATGGCTCCTGATAGATTCCATAAGGCTATTAATCTATGCTTCCTGTCGCAATCTCATCTGTTCTGCTAACTGATTCCACTGCTGTTCTGTCTGGGGAGTCCCGGGAGTCGGAGTGATATTGTCCCCATCGTTACCGGATGATGCAGACATTCTGAAACCCGGAGTCGAAATAAAGGGTGAAGCTGATGATGCGCTTGACTCTTCCCAACTGATCAAACGGTGGCCCGGCGCCCGAAACCAAGCTTTGTGAGGAGCTGCGGGGGAAAGACACAAGGGTTCAGATACTTGGGAGTGGAGAAGGGTAGGTGTTTGGGCTTAGGGCTCATGCAACATGCAGTTATTTGTTCTTGTTTACTTAAAACACATTTTATTAAACCTAAACGGTTGGAAAAGATTGCTCTTCTTTTTCGCAAACTACTCTGATTCCTGGATCAGTGGGCCCCATCACTACGCCTGCGGACCCTCAACCTGTAACCCCGAACAAGGGTTCCGTAGGGCAAGGAGGTCCCACCGACCGAAAAGAAAACGATCCTAAAGTCTGGCGGGTAATCTAGTCTTAACGAGCATTCGATGTAAATTACGGACAAAGCTGACGTCAAAGGTCAAGATCATGTCCGGAGGGCTCGACGAAAAGTCGGCATTGTTTTGACTGATAAATTTCCATAACTGTTCTTGACCCTTCGTCAGTTAAGTCGTAATTAGACATGGAGTAATCGTTAATCCTTGATGACTTAGTGTTATGCCGGGAGTCGGTGCATAAGTTGTGCCAGTCAAAGTCAAAGTCAAGGCGCCAGTCAATATCTGGTCAAAGTTCGCGGCGGAAAACCGGCAGGACTTTACTGATTAGGGTCCCCGAAAGATATTGACTGGGTATGCCGACTAAGGCTTGACAGGAAAGGTGTATACACAGACCGGGCACGACACGGACCAGACTAAAAACCAATCGGGTCTCGGACAAAGTGTGTCACGGATAAGTGCATGGTCGACACGAGGCTCCAAGGGATGTTTGGGTAGTCACGTGCTCGCACCGAGAGGCGTAATAAGGCCAAACGAGCTGCTACTGGGATTTCCCCAGGTTAAGGACGTAGTGTGCAGTGTAAGGTCAAGTGCGCGTAGTGTGCGGACAGTCTATCTTCTTTTTCTGAGTAAAATAGAAATTTTCACATGTGTCTTAAAGAGTATGATGCATGCGAAAAAAAAAATTTGAAAATGATTTTTTTTTTGAAAAATTTTTTTTTGAATTTTTTTTTTGAAATTTTTTTTTGAAATTTTTTTTGAAATTTTTTTTTGAAATTTTTTTTTTTGAATTTTTTTTAAAGCAAATGAACAAATAAGCACATAAGCACATAAGCACAAAATTCCAACAGTTAAGGAAACGAGTCCGACAGTCAAGATATCGATTCTTCCGGGACGGTCAAAACAACACGAAATGTGCAAAACAAACACACACACAATACAAATGGTTTCAAATGCCGGGACGGAAGTTTGACCCACAAAAGCTTTTCTTTTTTTCCTTTTTTTTTTTAAAAAAAAAAAACAATGATACCGGTACTTGGCTTTGTTAGACCATAGTTTATCCCAAGTCCCGGGTTAGGGAGCGGTACGGGAAACTTAATGATTTCCACCTATATACCAAATATCATTTTTTTTATTATTTTTTTTAAAAAAAGATAAAGATTATTTTTTAGATCGTCCCCAGCGGAGTCGCCAAACTGTGATGATGTACCCAATTTTCAATTTTTTTGAAAAATCAAACGGAGTCGCCACGCCGTTTTTGTTTTAAGGGCCAAAACTTTGAAAAATGTCCGAAATTAGAGATTTGGGTTCGGAGGTCACGTTACACTCCGGGAAGAACGTTAGAGTTCACCCGGAATGCCTCGTAAAACGAGTCTTCCTAATTTAAAACAATTTGTGTGTGTGTGTGTGTTTTGCAAAATGAATTTTCTGGAAATGATGTTTTGACTGTACTGGACTGAAATTTATCAAAATAATGTACTTCTGTGAGTGAAAATGACTGAAAAACAAGATGTCTGTCTTTTACATTATGGTCCGCGCGGATCAGACAGAGATGCATTCCTGTCCGCGCGGATAGGACAGTAAGTATCTTTTTTTGCAGCTTTCCAGTCTGATTCTGTAAATTCCAGAATGTGAACTGGAGTTACAGAATCAGAACTGGAGTTCTTGCAACTGAAAGTGTTTAAAAAACATTTTTGGGATTTGCATCCATGCTTGTCCCCACTTTCCTTAGGCTTTGATTAGTGATCACTAAACATGATTAGTGGTGATCTACTATATCAAGCCATCCTTAGGGTACATTAGGACTTGAAAGCATTTCATTTGCTTGGGATGGGGAGATTTAACATAAAATAAAGATTAATGTATGAAAATTGATTTTAGGTTAAGGATGTATCAACTTTAGAGTGGATTTCTAAGGTGGTCATTAAGATGATCATCCTTGAAATCCTTGAACTCAATGTATCAACTTCACCCTTTTTGTAACCTCTAAACCTTAATGATCATCATCCATGGAAATTATTTCAAGGTGAATATCTTAGGCTTGGAAAAATGTTTTTAAGAAGTAAAGACAATTTAGACCTTTTAGCATGGTCGTCCATGGAAATTTATTCCAAGGTGACTACATTTAGGTCAAGAGAGAACTAATGACATAAAATGAAAATATGAACCATTTAGTGTGATCATCCAAGGAGATGAACTCCAAGGTGACCACACTTTAGGTCAAGAGACCAAGTAACAACTAGTTTATGTAAAGAAAGGAAGAACAAGCTAGAAAAATGTAGATCCTTGTAGAGAATCATCCATGGAGATGAACTCCATGGAGATCCTCTTGGATCTAGGACAAGAGATGAACAACAAGCAAGTTACATCTTTAAAGTATGAGATGTATGCATGGATGAGAGAGATTTAGGTAGGGAGAAGGAGGGTTTATCAATGGTTGTACCCTATCTTCCTTGGTTTTGTGTTTGAGGCTTGAATTTGTTCAAGATTTGTGTTGGGATTTTGTGTTTTTTGTTTGGTGTAGAGGCTGTTTTTTGGTGTTTTAAGAATATAACAGTAGGGTTTGGATGGTTGTCTTTTTAAACTGAGAGAGAATGATTTAATTTATAGGCAAATTCTAGGTCACGAACATGTCCGCGCGGATGAGAGTGAGCCTCATTCTTGTTCGCGCGGATTAGAATGCTGGCGTGCCTGACTCTGCAGAAAGCAGCTTTGGCTGCTTGCAATTAATGCAAAGTTGGTCAATTTCTTGGAAATGACTCAACCAATCCGGTTTTTGAACTATTTTTGATATTTCTTTAAGGCCCTTCTTATTTAAATTGCCTTAGGAAATGACCAAAATGCCCTTAACTATCCATTTGTCGTGGAAGTCGTTAAATTGGGCTGAAGGAACATTGGCGGTTCAGATTGGGACACTTACAGCAGCCAGGGTGGCAGCACCCCTTATACTCCTGGCCCCAAGGGAGCCCTCCTACAAGGCATTTACACTCTTACAACACCAAATGGCTGCTCCAGCTGCTCCTGCCGAGGCAATTACATCACTTTTACAACACCAAATGGCTGCTCCAGTGCTCCTGCCAAGATTTGAACTCCCCACACAGAGGTTGCAAGCCCAGCAGTGCTGCTTCCTTAACTGCACGGATGTGCCCCGGGGGACTCCTAAGAACCCTGGAACCCATGGTAGAAATTAAACCACAAAGATTCCCCTTGAGGGGAATCGAACCGATGACCTCCTCTTCAGAAGGCCACCATAATACCACTGGGCCAAGGCCCATTAGGTAAGTTGTTTTATTTTTTGATTTTGGACAAAGGGGTCAAGTCTTTTGATAATTAAAGACCAACCCGACTATCTTTTTTTGACACTTCATGAAGATTGCATAGAGACCTTTGCTAGACTTAAAAAAAGAGAATTTTCATTACAGCTATCCACAGCTTTAGGATTTGAATTGAATGGTAAAATTAGTATTTCCCTGGTAGGGCGAATTGTGTTTGAGGAGGGCGGATTGCATTTGAGGAGTTGAAATTCGACTTTGTAAAACAGCTATTACAGTTATTGATAGTTTTAAGATTTGAAAGATAAAATAGTATACCCCTTGGTATATAGGGTAGAGTGCATTTTAAGATTTGAAAGGTAAAATAGTATACCCATTGGTACATAGGGTAGAGTTCATTTGGGGCAGGTGATATCCGACTTTGTAACGATCTCCTTTTGACACGACCACTAAAAATCAAATCACTTTAAATGCTATGTGAAAACACAATTTCTTGTTGAAACTATTGTTATATTTGTTTGGGCCTTAGCCCAAATGAGAGCAGCCCAACTAATTAGTAGCCCAAGTCTGCTGGCCCTTTATTTCTCTTATCCCTTAATTGTTCCCAGCAAACACATTGACAGCGTCAATTTGAGATTGACCTGGTCTCTTCATCGCTTCAGAGTCTTCACGTCCTTCTTCTTCGCTCCCTCTGTTGCGCCAATGTTGGTAGTTATCGGGTAAGCTTTATCTCTTCTGAATTGCTTCCCCCTTCTTATCTCTTCTTCAGCCCCTTATTTAAACCCCCCATGCCCTCTCTTTGCAGCCAGAACACACACGAGTCTTTTACACACACTTTGAGGTCTTCTCTGGTGATAGATATAGAGGGTTTAGTGAGCTTTGCAGAGGTATAGTTGAGAGCTTTGTGAGGATTGTTCGAGGTTCAGGTCGTTTTCTTCTACTCTCATATTATGTTTAGGTGCTCTCCCTCAGTTAGGGATTTAATCTATCTGTGTGTGTGTGTGTGTGTGTGTGTGTGTGTGTGTGTGTGTGTGTGTGTTGTTTGGCGAGACAATTGAGAGTGTGGGTCTGGTGTTTCTTGGGTTCGGCTGTTGGTTTTGTGATCAACAGAGGCTGTGATTTGGGTGTTCCTTAAGTTGGAATTTTGGGTCTTTGTTCTGGCTGTTTTGGGATTGCATTGCTGCCTTGGTTTCTCAATAACATCTTGGATCGGTGCCTTGGTTTATGGCTGGATTTCGGAGTATTCGGATACTTGGGCCTGAGCCGATTTCTTTCTCTCTTTTACTATGTTTAAATTCAGTTTCTGTTTACAGTTTATTTATAGTTTTCTGTTCTTTAGATTTTGTTACTTACATTCTGCATTTATTTTGCTTCATGTGCATGTTATGTTCTGAGTTCACAAAAATCCTGGGTATTCGAGGTGAGAAATCTCAACAGTGGTATCAGAGTCTGGTTCTACACCTGGTTGTACTTTTGCGAACGGTAAACGGTAAAATAAGAAACCTAGTAAAAGGTTTCTTG
The DNA here is from genome assembly GCA_022495995.1 of Adenophora triphylla var. japonica. Taxonomy (NCBI): domain Eukaryota; kingdom Viridiplantae; phylum Streptophyta; class Magnoliopsida; order Asterales; family Campanulaceae; genus Adenophora; species Adenophora triphylla. The sequence continues at coordinate 177,531 of JAFEMH010000325.1, forward strand.
GGTAAGAAAAATAAAATCGTTTTGTTTGTTATTCAGCTGTGGTTTTTTTTAGCACTTTGATACTTGCTTTATTAGATACCTTATCTGTTTTTTTGGAATTAGAAATTCATTATTTGTTATGGCTGCTAATGTTTATATGATGGAGCCATTCAATGGCAAAGGTGATTTTTCAATTTGGCAACAAAAAATGAAAGGCATTTTAATTAAAGAACAAGTTTTCAAGGCTATAACTGAACAATATGCTGAATCGAATAATCAAGCATTAATAGTTGAAATGGATGAAAGTGCTTATTCTTCGATTATTTTGAATTTATCTGCTGCTGTTATTAAAAAAGTTGATAAACATGATAATGCTAAAGCTCTTTGGGATAAACTGGAAGAAGTATATATTGAAACATCATTACCTAGTAAGATGTATTTGCTTGAAAAGTTTTTTCAATTTAAATTGGACTTAAACAAAGACATGGATGATAACATTGATCGGTTTACTAAACTTGTGCAAGACATTAAGCAAACCGGTGATAAAAACATTGATGAATATACTTCTATTGTGCTCTTGAATGCTATACCTGACTCTTATGCTGATGTTAGATCTGCGATTAAGTATGGTAGGACTAAAATTGTACTTGATACTGTGATTAACGGGATAAAAAGTAAAGAGTTGGAGTTAAGAGTTAATAAGGGTAAATCATCTATTGTTGGTGAGGTTAATGTGGTGAGAGGACGACCTACTCAAAGGAATAATAATCAGAATAAGCAACATGACAAGACTGAATCCAGTAAAAATAATGAGAGAAAAAGAAGTAAGTCTAGGACTGGTAAAAGTAACAGAAAATGTTACAATTGTGGTGAGACGGGATATTTTCGTAAAGAGTGTCATAATCCCAAAAAGAAGAATCAAGACTTGCAAATTGACTGTAATTTTGCTTCTGGTAAAAATGAGCATTGTGTTTTTATGGTTACTGAAACTGTGGTAAATTATGTTCATTATGTGAAAAATGAATGGTTGTTAGATTCTGCATGCACGTTTCACATGACACCTGATAAAAACATGTTTCATACTTATAGTGATATGAAAAGTGGCTCTATTTCTTTAGCTAATGACAAAAAGTGTCAAATTGCTAGTATTGGAGACGTTTGTCTCAAGTTTGAGTCTGGTTCTTGCTTAACGTTGAAAGATGTGCGACATGTGTCTGATTTAGCTAACAATCTCATGCCTTGTGCATCTTTAGAAAATGATGGGTTAGAAGGGAAATGGGGTAATGGGTGCATAAAAATCTTAAAGGGGTATCTTGTGATTTTTAAAGCTGAAAAGATTAGAAACTTGTATGTTTGCACTGCTGAACCAATGACTGATTATGCTAATATTGTTAAAGTTGATAAAACTGATTTGTGGCATAAAAGACTTGGACAAATGAGTAATAAAGGTTTGGAAATTTTGAATAAAAATCGTGTTTTTGGTAAAGATAAAATTTCTGGTATGCCTTTCTGTGACTCTTGTGTGATGGGTAAGCAACATAGAGTATCTTTTCCCAATCCCCCTAATCCCAATCATTGTTCGACTAAAGCAATTCTTGAGTATTTACATGCTGATGTATGGGGTCCTGCTAGTGAGACCACTCAAGGTGGAAATAGATATTTCTTATCTATAATTGATGACTTTTCCAGGAAAACATGGGTGTTTTTAATGAAAAATAAATCTGATGTTTTTGATAATTTCAAAAATTGGAAAGTCGTGATTGAAAATCAAACAGGTAGAAAAATTAAAGTGCTTAGGACTGATAATGGACTTGAATTTTGCAATCATGAGTTTGATAACTTTTGCTTAGAGAATGGAATTAAAAGGCATAAGATTGTGCCTTATACACCGCAACAAAATGGTGTTGCTGAACGTATGAATAGAACTCTATTAGAAAGAGTTAGAACCATGCTTGCTACTTCTGGTTTGTCTAAACGTTTTTGGGGTGAGACAGTGATGACTGTCGCCTATCTTATAAATAGGTCTCCCTTTGTCCCTTTAAATGGTAGATGTCCTGAAGTTGTTTTTTCTGGAAAACATGTTGATTATTCTAATTTAAGGATTTTTTGTTGTGCTGTGTATGCCCATAAGAAAAATGATAAACTTGAACCTCGGACTGTGAGGTATATTTTCTTGGGATACCAGGAGGGTGTCAAGGGGTATAGATTATGGGTAAGGGAGGAACCGGGTTTGAAAGTGATCATTAGTCGTGATGTTGTGTTTAATGAAACTGAGTTTTCTTGATTGAATAATGTGCCTCCCCCTCCCCCTGCTCCAAATACGGTGGAGCACTCTTATGTGCCTATTCCTGCTATTGTTAATGAGCCTATTACACAACCTGATGTGATTCCTCCAGTTGATAATCCAATTGATGTGAATGAACAAAATATTGATGTTGAAAATGAAGATATTGAAAATAATGATAATGAGTTGCCTGATTTGAATGACTACCAACTTAGTCGTGATAGACCTAGACGCATATCTAGGCAACCCGCCCATTTTCATGATTTTGATATGACTTCATTTGTGTTTAGTGTGTTTGAATCTATTGATAATACTGAGCCTAAAACCTATAATGAAGCTTTAAATTCTGCTAATAAGAATGAGTGGATTAATGCTATGAATGATGAAATGAATTCTTTGCATATTAATGATACTTGGACTTTAGTGCCTAGACCGAAAAACTGTTCTATTGTTTCTTGTAAGTGGATCTATAAAGTCAAGAATGAATCCGACTCTGTTAGATTTAAAGCTAGACTTGTAGCAAAAGGTTTCACTCAGAAAGAAGGTATAGATTACACTGAAATATATGCTCATGTTGTTAAATTCACAACTCTTAAGATTATGCTTGCTTTGGTAGCTCAGTTTAATTGGGAAATGAAACAAATAGATGTTAAAACTACTTTTTTTCATGGAGATCTTGATGAAAAGATTTATATGAAGCAGCCTGAGGGTTATATTGATAATACTTGTCCTGATTATGTGTGTTTGCTTAAAAAGTCGTTATATGGGCTTAAATAGTCTCCTCGTATGTGAAACTTGAAATTTGATAAATGCATGCTAGATTTAAAATTCCAGCGAAGTGCTTATGATCATTGTTTATATTTCAAAAATGATACGAGTATGCCTGTTTTCTTGCTTATATATGTTGATGACATGCTTCTTATTAGTCCTTGTTCTAAATCCGTAGAGAATGTTAAAAATTGCTTGAGTGCTAAATTTGAAATGAAATACCTCGGTGATGCTAATAAGATGCTTGGCATGAATAAATCAGAGGCCGTGAATTATCTGTTATTTACTTGAATCAAAGTTCATATGTTGAAAAGATTTTAAGTAAATTCTCTATGAAAGATGCTAAGTCTGTGAATACCCCTCTTGCTTCACATTTTTGTGCTTAGTAAAGAGCAGTGTCTCCAAAATGACTTGAAGCTAGACCAAATGAAAAATATATCTTACTCGAATGCTATTGGTTCTGTTATGTACTTAATGGTTAGTACCCGTCCTGATATTGCTTATGCTATTTCGTGTTTAAGCCGTTATATGTCAAATCCAGGATTGCCCCATTGGCAAGCACTTAAATGGTTGTTGAGGTACTTAAAGCATTAGGTAAGTTATGATTTGAAATTCACTAAGTGTGATGAAGGTATAAAATTAGTTGGTTATGTTGATTCTAATTATGCTAATGATAGGGACAATAAAAAATCTACCACTTCATATGTGTTTACCTTATGTGGCTCTTGTATTAGTTGAAAATCTCAGTTACAGTCAATTGTTGTGGCTTTGTCTACAACAGAATCTGAATATGTGGCTATGACCGAGGCTATAAAAGAGGTCATATGCTTTAAGGGTTTACTTTCTGAAATTGGTTTTCAAAATGATAATGTGATAGTATTTTCTGATAGTCAATCTGGCATTCAATTGGGTAAAAATCTTGTTTTTCATGATAGAACTAAGCATATAGATGTTAAATTTTATTTCATTCGTGATGTGATTGCCAAAAAATGTTGTTTATCTTGAAAAAATTGACACTAATTTTAATCCTACTGATATGGGAACTAAGTGTTTACCTGTTTCAAAATTTTTGAATTGTTTGAAAATTTTGAATTTTGACACTTCATGTTGATGCTTGTGTTAGTTTGTCCCAAAAATCCTCTTCTTTACTTTGTGTGAACTTGGGGTGTCTAGTTTCGTTTCGTTTCTATGTGATAGGAATAACCTAGATTTTTGCCTTCCGTGCTTTGTTCTAACTTTGTGTTGGATCAAGTGCCGAAGGCTAAGGCGATGATGAATATGCCATGTAAGTGTATCCTGTGAGTGCATCGTGAATTGCACTGGTGTTATGAACCGGCACTTGATCCAAGGTGGAGAATGTTGTTATATTTGTTTGGGCCTTGGCCCAAATTAGAGCAGCCATACTAATTAGTAGCCCAAGTCTGCTGGCCCTTTATTTCTCTTATCCCTTAATTGTTCCCAGCAAACACATTGACAGCGTCAATTTGAGATTTACCTGGTCCCTTCATCGCTTCAGAGTCTTAGCGTCCTTCTTCTTCGCTCCCTCTGTTGCGCCAATGTTGGTTGTTATCGGGTAAGCTTTATCTCTTCTGAATTGCTTCCCCCTTCTTATATCTTCTTCAGCCCCTATTTAAACCCCCCATGCCCTCTCTTTGCAGCCAGAACACACACGAGTCTTTTACACACACTTTGAGGTCTTCTCCGGTGATAGATATAGAGGGTTTAGTGAGCTTTGCAGAGGTATAGTTGAGAGCTTTGTGAGGATTGTTCGAGGTTCAGATCGTTTTCTTCTACTCTCATATTCTGTTTAGGTGCTCTCCCTCAGTTAGGGATTTAATCTGTCTGCGTGTGTGTGTGTGTGTGTGTGTGTGTGTGTTGTTTGGCGAGGCAATTGAGAGTGTGGGTCTGGTGTTTCTTGGGTTCGGCTGTTGGTTTTGTAATCAATAGAGGCTGTGATTTGAGTGTTCCTTAAGTTGGAATTTTGGGTCTGTGTTCTGGCTGTTTTGGGAATGCATTGCTGCCTTGGTTTCTCCATAACATCTTGGATCGGTGCCTTGGTTTGTGGCTGAATTTCGGAGTATTCAGATACTTGGGCCTGAGCCGATTTCTTTCTCTCTTTTACTCTGTTTAAATTCAATTCCTGTTTACAGTTTATTTATAATTTTCTGTTCTTCAGATTTTGTTACTAACATTCTACATTTGTTTTGCTTCATGTGCATGTTCTGAGTTCACAAAAATCCTGGATATTCGAGGTGAGAAATTTCAACAGAAACAAACTTATCATTTAGATGATCCTATCAGAAAAATTGTTTATATATATGGACTTTATATTTGTTTCTAAAAAGTGATCATAAGAGTACAAAAGCATCACAAAATTGTCACGAAATCTCTAATGACAATCAGCTTTAATTTGCCTCCTACAATATATATGCTTATTCGCGAATTTTTCAAACTAACCAATTGCATGTGGAAATATATTTAGATAAATTATATCTGTATTTTCGCGATAAGAATTTATGGATATCCTAAAAATCTCTTTAGATGAAAGAGATGTTGTTTATGTTCTTTCAAAGTAGGTTTGCATTTATCCATGCCAAGTGGCATATCCAACAGTTAGGTATAGGATGTTAGCTATTTTCTTTGGGGTATAAATTTTGTTGGTAAAAAAAAAAAAAACCTTCCATGTTTCGAAAATTGATAGTTTTCTTGTACTATATTGCACAAAAATGTAGCCTTAAAAAGGCGCAGAAATACAAAATTAATAATACAAACTTTCAAAATTAAATCCCAATGTAAGACACAAAATCTAGGGAGAAATTTCTCCATAAGTTATGGAGAAACGGGTCCCGACATGTCGCGCGACAATGAGCTAGATAGCCAGAAACCTATGAAAGTGATATCCAGAAACCTTCAAATGAATATCCAGAAACCTTCAAAATGTTTCTGGATATACATTTGAAGGTTTCTGGATATCCAGAAACCTTCAATAGCAATTTCTGGATATGCCCTAACACATTTCTGGATATGCACCTAACGGTTTTCTGATATGCACCTAACAGTTTACGGATATACATTTCACATCCTTCTGGCTATCAAATACAAAGCTTCTGGATATCAACTGCAAAGCTTCTGGCTATCAAATGCAAAGCTTCTGGATATCCAGAAGCTTTTGGTCTTGGCCTTAGGTTTTTTTTTTCTGGTTATCAAATGTAAAGCTTCTGGCTATGAAAAACACGTTTCTCCATAGTTATGGAGAAACGCGTTTCTCAGCAGACGCACTCAATGTAAGAAGAGATTACCCCATGTTCATTTGTATGTGTAGAAAGTTGTTTATGATGCTCAATATGATATGTATAAATTACTTGTATACGAAAATAACATAGTTGTGTTGAGGCATCAACTCAAATCTTACATTTACAATTGAAATAAGAATTACCTAATATATAATATATAAATGTGTCCACCCACTCCATTATTATAAGGTTTTTTTGGGAGATGATCCAAAAACAAATTCGTTCGGGCTGGGAATAAATCGAACAATATCATAATAATGAGGAGTGGTGGGGATGATCGCGATCCCAACAACTGGTATCAGAGTCGTGGTTAGTGGATGGGCACAACACAGTGGACTGTACGTGGGTAATATGTGGGATTTTCTCTTGTGTGATCTCGCGAAAGCACATGATGTATGTCTTGTATCGAAAGTATTCCTGATATTGGTGATCATGCGGCGATATAAGTAAATTTTGCTGTAGGTGATCATTTATTTGAGAGGAGGATTGTTTGGTATCAACCCAAGTCCCACATTTGCAATTGAAAAAAAAAAATTGACTAGTATATAAAGGTGTCTACTCACTCTATTAGTATGAGATCTTTTGAGAGATGACCAAAAACAAATTCGTGCGGGCTAGGCCCAAAGCGGACAATATCATAATAATGTAAATTGGTGGGGGTGGTCGCGGTCGTGTTTCTTGATTAAAACTTGCGTTATTATAATTTCATGATAATACAATGAAAGTCTTTCATAGGTCTGTGGATATAGCCCATTAATGTTGAAGTGAATCACGTAAATATTGTGTTATTTATTTTCTTGTTATATTGTGTGATTGTTCAAATTAATATGGTATTGCATAACACAAATTATCGTGATACGATTTCACCTGCGGCCAACAGTGGTATCAGAGTTTTTTGGTTTAGCTCTAGGGTGTAATTCTTTGTGGTGTGAAATGAGATTGAATATTTTAGTGTTATGATGTTGAAGATTAATTTGAGACGTTTTTTAAAAACAAAAAAAATTGTGATGGAAAATGGAGGACGATCAATGAAGGAAAGATCATGAAAGTTTAAAGTTGAAGACGATCGATAACGACGTGGTGGAACATGGAGATCATGAAGATGCAAGTTGAAGATAACAACGATATGGTAGAATTTGAGTCCAAGGGAGATTTGTTGAGATTTTGGCTCAAATTCCAATTCCAAATTGGATTGAGAAAATCAAGTGTAGGATTTTCTTTCCTATTTGGACTAGAAGTGGGAAGATTGTTTTATTATACAAGTAGGAGAAGAATTTGTGCCTTATGAGTGGAGGACAAAACATTATTCCTAATTGTATAAGAAAAGGATTTTTATTTTACCTATATAAATTGTACGACTATTATTATTTTGTGTGACTTGATAGTACCAAGGGGGACTCCCTTAGGAAAGATTGGGTTAATTAGCAATATGTACAACTATAACAGACAGATTTACATCATTGATTGCGTCTGTATTTAATGATTTTGAGAAAAATGAGAATACATATACTCCCTTCAGCCCGGACCTTGGTGCCTAGTTTGATTTTTCACGTAAATTAAGGAGAGAGTATTATATTGAAAGTGTTGTGAGTGTGAAAATAAAATAGGAGAGAGAATGAGTGGAGTGAATAGTAAATTATAATGGTGTTGTGAGTATTAAAATAATGTAGTAGAGAGAATGAGTGGAGGGAATAGTAAAGATTTCTTTCCATTTTAGGAAATGTGCACGTAGGTTTGGAACGCCCAAAATGGAAAGTGTGCACGTAGGTATGGGACGGAGGGAGTATTCTTGTAATACTAGGTTTGTGGTGAGTGGTGAGTGGTGAGTATTTGCGAGTTTTTTTAATTGAAACTTGCGTTCTTATAATTCTATGATAATATAATAAAAGTCGTTGATCAATCCGTGGACGTAGCCCATTGATGTTGATGCGAATGACGTAAATCTTATGTTATTTATTTTCTTGTTAATTTTTATGATTGTCCAAATTAATGTGGTATTGCATAACCTAAATTATTGTGATATGATTTCGCTTACGTCCAACAAGTTAGTACAGAAAATCGCAACTCGTGTATACCTTAATGATAAAAGTGTTTTTGGTGGCGGAACAAATGGCTTTATACAAAAGAGAGTTATCATAACCTTGTTTGAGCTAACAATGCAATAAATTGACAACAAAAGTAGTACAAGTACTAGAATATAATATGTCTCCTAAAACATCATGAATTGTTGCCATTTTGCCAGCTTCTTTTTCATTTTCAATTGCTCCATAGTAGTAGTATTTTTTCAGCTTGAGAAATATATAGTGTGTGATGCCGGCCATTTACTTCAAATGGCCAACCACAAGTTTGATGACTTCTTTGATTTTATCATGTTGTCTTCATTTGGTCGCCAATACTATTGTACCATGTGAGATAAATTTATGCAACATTATCGGTTTGCCTTTTATTGGGTCGAGTTGATCAGACGAAATACGTTGATTTTTGTTTGACATGTGGCACATTTTATTCCAAGTATTGAATCTCGAATGATGCTATCAAAAATAAATTACACTAGAAGGACATGATCTTCACAATCATTCACTTGAATAAATTAATAAGTTAAAGAACATAATTTACATTAAACAGACTGACGAGGCTCCGTTTGTTTAGCGTAAAATATTTTCTGAAAAATATTTTTCTGTAAAATGTTTTTCGAAAAATGAATATATTTTTTGAAAAATAAGATAAACATGTTTTCGACTGTTTGATAAGAAAAATGTTTTCCGAAAAATATTCGATTGAGTTGACTACAAATTTACCCACCCCAATCACCCCCACCACCCCCACCCTACTCACCACTACCACCCCCTACCCCCCCCCTCGAGTCAAAAAAAAAAATTAATCATTTTAAATTTAATTTTAACAACTCCTCCCCCAATCCACTCACCAGCCCCTGCCATCCCACTCCCCTCCTCCACCCCGGTTGAGTAAAAAAAAAAAATTAATCATTTTAAATTTATTTTTAATCAACCCCCTGCCACCCACCCTCCCCCCCCATCAAAAAAAAATTAATCATTTTATTTTTTAAATAAAATTCATTGTATCACAACTCCTCCCCCAATCCACTCACCAGCCCCCGCCATCCCCCTCCCCCCCTCCACCCCCGTTGAGTCAAAAAAAAAAATAATCATTTTAAATTTATTTTTATTTTTAATCAACCCCCGCCACCCACCCTTCCCCCCCATCAAAAAAAATTAATCATTTTATTTTTTAAATAAAATTCATTGTATCACAAGTGTGACTTTTATTTTAGCCTCAAACTTCAACACGTTAGTTAAATATGACAAAATCGATAATTTGAATGTGCACATCGGATGGTAAAATTTTAATAATCAACACTCATGTACAAAATGTAAAAAAAGAACAAAATTGATTTTCAAATATTGACCATGAGAGATAAATAAAGTAATTATTAAATGATACACCCTCCGTCTCAGACCAAGAGTGCTACTTTCTTTTTTGATCCATTTCAGATCAAGAGTCTTAATTTTCTTTTTGTTCCATCCCAGATCAAGAGTCTCATTCCATAAATGAAAATATGTGAACAGTGTTTCAGACATTTATACCCTTATAATGTTTATATATTTATAAAAAAATATTCATTATACCCTTATAATTTTAATATACTGTATTTACAAAAAAATCAATCATTAACTTACTGTTTCTCTCACTCATTCTCTCTCCTACAAAAAAATCATTCATTAACTTACTATTTCTCCCACTCATTCTCTCTCCTATTAAATATTTTTAACTTTTACATTCTCCCTCCTCTAATCTTCTACTCACTTTCAATTTTTTATTCATTTTTTTTAAATTTTCTTAAAAATCGTGAAATACTTCCCTAGGAGTCTAGGACCCTTGGTCTTGGACGGAGGGAGTATTTAGTAATTTTGTTAAAAACTAATATAAAAATAAATTTAAAATGATTAATTGTTTTTTTTTTTACTCGAGGGGGGTGAGGGTGGGTGGGGTGGCAGGGGGTGATGAGTGGATTGGGGGAGGAGTTGTTAAAAATAAATTTAAAATGATTTTTTTTTACTCGACGGGGGTGGGGGTGGTGATGGGGATGAGGTAGGGGGGGTTGATGTGGGGTGGGTAACGTTGGGGGTGTTACCATTTTCCGAAAAATGTTTTACTAAGAAAAAATCCGTAAAGCATTTTACTTAGAAAAATGGGAAAAATATTTTTCGAAAAACTTTTTTCCCATTTTTCGATGCTAAACAAACATTCGAAAATGGGGAAAATGTTTTCCGAAAAACATTTTCCCCCAAACAAACGGACCTTAGTTGAATCTAATTTAATATGATAAACAGTCGACTGAACCGGTGTTAGCTAAATGTTGTGAACGCTTTTGAACTACAAGCAACTAGGGATGGCCAAATCGAACCGAAATCGGATCGAAAAAGCTCGAAACCGCCATGAACCGTCACAAAAATCGGAATCGGGATAATCGGAACCGGGGTAACCGGAACCGGTTTGGATAAGGGCAGGTTAAGGGTCACAAAAATGGTGAACCGGACTAGAACCGTGAACCGGACGAAAATTCCTTGTTTTTCAATAGAATCGGCCCGGAACCGGACTGGAAAAGCCCGAAATCGAAGCAAACCGGGGAAAAAATCGGAACCAGAATAACCGGATCCGAGGTTAGACCAGGCCGATTAAGGGTCACCACATTACCGAACCAAAATCGGCAATTTTCAAACTGAAACCAAGCACGAACCAATTTTGGCCATCCCTACGAGCAACATGCTTTGGATTATAAGGAGAGTAAAATCTACATTTTACCACTCCCTTAGATCACATAAATATTGCTGTATTTTTCTTTTCATCCGCCTAAAATAAAGTGTCTCATTCAAAAAAAAAAAAATTAGTAATCAATTTTATGACGCCACAAACAAGAAAAGCAATATTTTTTTTAAGAAAAAAATACTCAAAAACTCTACACGCAATTTCATATTTCCATCTATTATTCACAAATGACTTTAAAAAGAAAAATATCTCACTATGACTTTTTCCAAGCAAAATAATTTGATGATGACCATACATAATAGTAGTTCCAAGTCACTCTTACTGTCAAACAAAAAATAATGAACCAAATCTTTTATTGATTGTATTATACTCCCTCCGTTCAATTTGATATAGGACAATTTGTTATTTTGTGCATACCACTCGAGAACATTTTATAGGACTTTTTACCAAAAACTCACTCAAAAACATGCTATTTACAAAAAAAAACATGTAAGTTGTGATTTTACAAAAAAATATTTAGCTAAATATGAATATTACAAAAAACTATTTTGCACACAAAACACACACCCATCTCTCTTTACCCTCTCTATATTTACCCAATCCAACTCCGGTGACAAGCTTCCCTCCGGCGACCACCTTCCCCACCTCCGGCGAGTCCATTGATTCCGGCCAAGCTATAAGAAATTCAGGCCGAATTTCACCAATTAATTAAACAAATCATCATCTTTAATCTTCATCTCCGGCATCAGATTGGGGGAAATGTGAACGAAGGAGAACACAGTCATTCTCACCGGCCATCTCCGGTGCCGACGACTTTGACCAGTCCCGTAATTAACACGACAATTCAGTCAAAATGAGATCACCGGAAGGTGAAATCAGGTAAATAAAACCATCCAGGGAACCAATAGAGAGCCACCCTATTATGACGATACGAAAAAAGAAAAAAAAAAAAAAAAAGAGAGTGAGTTCATGTTTGAATATACACAGACCATCAGTTTCACATAAAAAAAATTTCCTTAATTCCTGATAAATCATTAAATTACCACTAATATCTACAACCGGTGCACAATCTGTTGAACTTAACGGTCCAATAGTTGTCTGCCACAAAACAGTTCCACTATGAACATCTAGAGCTAGAACAAGAGCTCGCACAGTGACATATAAATACCCATTGTTTCAGCACGTAAAACCTTGTCCAATGAGCTAAAATCACGGATCCACTTAAAATGAGGGGATCTGAAACATTGCATATAGCTCTCCCTCATTATTTGAGATCGAGTTCATAAACAAAAGATGTATGTAAAAGATGGGTTTATTCTTTGGCAAATAATTTTGAGATCCGCGAGTTCATAAACAAAAGATGTATGTAAATACCCATTGCTTTCGGAATTTTGGTGTTTATCGCTGTTTATCATTTGTATCGCTTGTTTATCGCTATTTTATCGGTTGTTTATCGATTGTATCGCTTGTTTATCAGCTTTATCGATTGTTTATCATTTGTATCGCTTGTTTATCGCCTGTTTTTATCGCTTGTTTATCATTTGTATCGCTTGTTTATCATTTGTATCGATTGTTTATCGCTTTATCGCTGTTTTATCGATTGTTTATCATTTCTATCAGCCTTGTTTATCATTTGTATCGATTGTTTATCGATTATTTTATCGTTGTTTTTATCGCTGTTTATTATTTGTATCGCTTGTTTATCGCTTATTTTTATCGATTGTTTATCATTTGTTGTTTATCATTTGTATCGCTTGTTTATCGGTTGTTTTTATCGGTTGTTTATCATTCAGAATCGCTTGTTTATCATTTGTATCAGCTTGTTTATCGTTTATCGGTGTGTATCATTTCTATCGGTTGTTTATCATTTGTATCGCTTGTTTATCGCTATTTTATCGCTTGTTTATCGCTGTTTTTATCGCCTGTTTATCATTTGTATCGATTTGTTCATCAGTTGTTTTTATCGGTTGTTTAACATTTGTATCGCTTGTTTATCGATTGTTTTTATCGGTTGTTTATCATTTGTATCGGTTGTTTATCATTTGTATCAGTTGTTTATCGCAGTTTTAGCATACCATTTTACTCCGTCCAACTTGCAAGGAAGTGGTATCAAGAGACGATGATTTTTAGATTGTTGTTTCTATATGAGATGGATTGTTCTCACTAAATGATTTTTTTTTAAATTGTTCATGATCAATTATATTTGTGCAAAACTTAAAGTTTGAAAATGAATGACAAGATTGTTTTATATTTTATGTTTATTTTTTTTTATTTTTTTAAAGAAAATAGTGCTTTCAATTTACAAAAGTAGTTTTTTGTAATTTTTATAAAAGTTTTTTGTAATTTCCATCTTGTGTGTATTTTTTTGTAATTTCCATCTTTTAAAATGAGTTTTTTGTAAATGCCCCCATTTTATAATGGCAAGTTTATATTATTTTTATATTTTATGGGACATACTTGTCATAATCACAATAACAATCTCATTACTATTTCTGCCACTTATTCTATTTCCTATTTTACTTACTTTTCGTACTTACCATAGCTTATTCATTAATTCTCTCTCTTTTTATTATATTAATACTCTCTCCGTCCCAATAGTAGCTGTCCAATTTTTGGGTTGCACGCAAATTAAGAAAATGAGGGAAAAGTAAAAATGTTGTGAGTGTAATTTGAAAATAGGAGAGAGAATGAGTGGAGGGAATAGTAAATTATAATGGTGTTGTGAGTATTAAAATAAAGTAGGAGAGAGAATGAGTGGAGGGAATAGTAAAGATTTCTTTGCCAAAAAAGGAAAGTGAAAGTTATTAACGGGACACCCAAAATGGCAAAATGGGAAGCTACTATTGGGACGGAGGGAGTATTTATTATTTGTACCGAGAAAGAAAATTTTAACTGAGATTGGCGTAGGTAGTACTCCCTCCGTCCCAATAAGTGCTTCACTCTTTTGGGTGGGCACGCAAATTATGGAAATTGGAGGGAAAAAAATGTTGTGAGTGTAATTTGAAAATAGGAGAGAGAATGAGTGGAGGGAATAGTAAATTATAATGGTGTTGTGAGTATTAAAATAATGTAGGAGAGAGAATGAGTGGAAGAAATAGTAAAGATTTTTTGCCAAAAAAGAAAAGGTGAAGCTTCTAACGGGACGTCCTTTTAGGTAATTAATGAAGCTTTTATTGGGACGGAGGGAGTATAATATTTGACTATTAATAGATTTAGATTTTGAGATTTTGCGAAGACCAAAAAGGTTTGACAAAAATTAGGTAAGATTTTTTTTAGACAACTAAAACAAAATCTTTGTTAGTCAAAAAGGAATAAAATATTGTGTACTCCCTTCGTCTCTAAAAGATTGTCCTGTCGTATATTTTGCAATTATTAAGAAAGAGCTTCATCTTCTTGTACTTTAGTAGATTTGCACTAACATTCATGCCTAAGTTTAGAAATGGGACATATTTTTTGGGACAAGTTAAAATAACAAATTGGACAATCTTTCAGGAACGGAGTGAGTATAATGAACAATAATAGAAGATCGTAGTTTCCTTTGCCTATGAAATTGCCCAACTTTTCTTATTTTATTCATAGGAAAATTCTCGCTTGAATGGTAATGTAGATCCGTCCACAACTCAAATAGGTCTATTCTTCTAACTATATAGATAATATATTCTTAAAATTATTTACTACATTAAAATATTTATGTTAATTAAAAGTTTGATATTCTTTTTACAGTAATTAATACTTCTATTAATATTTTTTGACCAATATTATTGTAATATTTAAGAATGCCATTTCCAAAATTATTTTAATAGTTGATATTTAAAAAATTACTTTTGAAGAAATATCATATTTTTACCTTTATTGTGTCTAAATTGGCTTCAATTTCTGCAATCAAAATGACTAATTTGTAGTACTTGTGATGTAAAATATTTAGAATATGTAGACATCACTCTCACAAATAAAAAATATATGAAATTTTTTATATCATGCTTACTAGAAATATTTTATACTCTCTCCGTCCCACGTCATTGTGAATCATTTTTCCGGGCACAATAATTAAGAAATATTATTAAGATAATGAAAATGTGTGGTAGGAAATGAAGAGAGAGAATGAGTAGAGTTAATAGTAGGTTGGTTGAATAAATTGTATGGTGAAAAATGAAGAGAGAGAATGAGTGGGTGGGGTAGGGTGAATTTAAAATAATAAATTTATTTCCATTTTGGACAGTTTGCATTCACGTGGGACGGATCAAAATGAAAATAAGTTTGCATTCACGTGGGACGGAGGGAGTATTTTGTAGTGAGATACTTATGAGTAATAGAAATGGTATACGCATGTTGCAGTATTGGAGCAAAGCTCTAATTGAGCAGTTTCAAATACGAGGGAGTATATTAGCAAAGTTTATTTCATTAATTTATGTCACTTGTATTTGTAAAATTGTCAAATAACTCACTTAGTCAGTATTTCTTTTAAATTTTGGATGGATGGTTAACAATGGTTAAATTCACTAAATTAAACGTGAATACATAGATAGGATATGTGCGAAAATTGAATATTCGACGACATATTTTTACTGCAATCCATAAATCTAGCCTTGTAGCTGAATCTGGATTTGCTTTTCTGCAGCGCTTTAGGGTGTGAAACTCGAAAAAACAAATACTCCCTCCATCCCGGTCGAAAAGCCACAAAACTAGTCATGCACGCAAAATAAGAAATGTGATGTAGAAAAGAGAAAAAGTTTAAATATTGTGAGTATAAAAAATTAAATAGGAGAGAGAATGAGTGGGATGTGATGTAGGAAAGAGAATGTTGTGAGTGTAAAAGTAAAGTAGGAGAGAGAATGAGTGGGTGAAATAGTAATAAAAACTTTCCTTTTTGGGAAAGTGTCTTTTTAAATGGGACGCCCAAAATGAAAATTTATGACTTTTCGGCCGGAACGGAGGGAGTATATAAATTCACTACTATAAAATGTAAAACGTATTGAAAAATTGTAAAACATGTACTCCCTCCCTCTGTCCCAATATTTAGTTCACAATTTTGACTCTGACACGCAAATTAAGGGTGAAAAAAATGTTGTGAGTGTAATAGTAAAATAGTAGAGAGAATGAGTGGAGAAAATAGTAAAGATTCATTACCAAAAAAAGAAAGGTGAAGCTTTAAATGAGACACCCAAAATAGCAAAAGGTGAAGTTATTAAGGGGACGGAGGGAGTATATAACTAAATAAAGGTTGAAGTGCAAACCACTTCAACACACCCACTTTATTTCCGCCAAAACATGCATCTGGCCAGAATATGGACTACATTCATTCTCAGTTAAGGCCATTTATTAAATACACCCAAGCATCTGTCCGAAAATACCTCATTAATTCATTAAATAACCTTTAATTATTGCTCTCAGTAATTATGTTTTGGTTAGTATGTGAGCATGCATGTGATGATCAATAAATAAACATATTAAACATACTCCCTCCGTCCCAGACCAAGGGTGTACGGGGTGAATTTCACGCTTTTTAAGAAATTTTTTAAAAAATGAATAAAAGTTAAATGTGGGATAGAAAATAGTAGTTAATGATTGGTTTTTTTGTAAATATGTTAACTTTATAAGGGTATAATGAATTATTTTTTTGTACTAAACATATCCCATTTATTTGTGCAGATACAAAAAAAAAAAACAGTTACCAACATTAGTTGCTTATAGAATTTGGCAACCTGAACTAATTCAAATAAAAATACTAAATAGTGTTCGGTTTATTACAAATTTGTCATAAAAATATACTATTAAAAAAGAATGGAATACGAATAGTTTTAAACATTTGTTGGTTAGACATTTCTGCAACTTGTACACAATCAAAATAAATAATTATTAGAGCTCAGTCCATTTCAAATTTAAAAAATAATTATTATTACATTTTGTATAAAATACGAACAGTCTGTAATATAGACAGTTGGTGTTCATGTGTTTAAATTTGACTTTCTTTCATTTGATGAGGTTTACTTATCACAAGTAAACACCAAACAAATTCACAATTACAAGAACCATATCATTTTCCATCAGCGCTTTTAGTGACCTACGAAAAGAAAGATTTGATTGGGTTGTAAAGGTTAGATTAGCACGTTAATGGAAAATTAAACCAAAGAATCAATTGTGTTTCATAAATGCGTTGCAGTGTTTCCATCTGTTGGTGCAATAGAGTTCTACGATCAACTTGCTGGGTAGAAGCCCCAGCTCCTCCCTGAGCAGCATTCCTCGTCGTCTGGCTGTCGGCAAGCCTTTCTCGTCGCCGACGACGAGGAGGGTTTGTCATGACTACCTCGGTTACGGGCTACCCCCTGGAATGCAGATTCATCCCCAGGGGAAGCACCACATCAATCAGCGATGGTGGAGGAGGCAGTTCCCTATTATTGAATGGAAAAGCAATCCTATTGTTCCCATGATTCTCTTCCACATGAATATGATTCCCATAAGGAGTAATACTGGCGGTGAGTCCGTCTTTCATTGGGATTAGGAGAGGTAAACAGAAATTTCAAGCGAACAGAAATTTCAGGCGAACAGATTTTTTCAAGCTATTCCGGCGAACAGAATTTTCAAGCGGAAAGAATTTCCAGGCAGACAGATTTTTCAGCTATTCCGGCGAACATAATTTTCATGCAGAAAGAATTTTCAGACGGATATATTTTTCAAGCTATTCAACGGGTCTTTTCGAATCGTTTCCCGGCAATGGAACCAAACTGATGATGCTAAAAACGTTCGGATCAGCCCAAATCCAGCAGCAGGTTGTATCCTGGCGATTGAATAGCCTGAAAAAGATGAACAAACACGTAAACTTAGCCGGGGCTTCACCGGCGAAGGCCCTCCGGCGTGAGAGTAAGTATTTGTATCCAGAGAAAGAAATCAATTGACAAGAGTTTAGAGTCAAAA
Source organism: Adenophora triphylla var. japonica (assembly GCA_022495995.1). NCBI lineage: Eukaryota > Viridiplantae > Streptophyta > Magnoliopsida > Asterales > Campanulaceae > Adenophora > Adenophora triphylla. The sequence continues at coordinate 195,555 of JAFEMH010000325.1, forward strand.
GATAGATTATCAAAATAATGTGAATTATGGCTTGTATATATAGGCATAGCGATGTATAATCCTTATTGGATAAGAATGTATGGAGATAAGATTTTACTCCAAGGAGGATTATAACTGTTCAGTCCTTGATAGATGAGAATTCGTGTGAGATAAGATTATAATCCTAAAAGGATTATAACGGTTCACAGTCCTTTTTTAGTAGGATTAGAATATGTATTCTGTACGTGCGCCGGTGAGGAGTCTCCTCGGCTTGTATTGCTTGGTAGCTTAGATCATGCCGAAGAGGAGAGGTGGAGAATGGGGTAGCCCATTTCTGCTTTGTTGATAGCTGAGGAGGGGGTTCCTCGTCTTCAAGGGGAGCCTTGTTGGAGCAAAATGATCCATTAAACATGAACCGTCTCATAACTAGATTAAGAATAGAAGAAGATAAAGACGGAAGCGTGTACCTTGTGATTCCATGATAATGTTCTTAGTCTTGTTCTTGAGTAAAAAGGAGAAAATATGAAGATAGTCTTCAAAGTAGGGAATAGTAGATCTTCTAAGTGATAGTTCCCACACTTATTCTTCTTAGATGAATGAAGAATGATTTTATGACTTAATTGTAATGTAGTTAAGTGTCTCAAATGGGCTGATGGATAGCCTATATATAGATTGAGAAGGGGTACTTCATTTAGGGACTACACCCTTTTGTAAAGAAGGCGGTGAGAAGTTACCATTATGCCCATCATTTAATGGTACTTACACCTAATGGAATTCTACATATTTGGTCTATACTTTAACATTATTAAATGATTATAACATATGGAATTAAATAACACATATTATTAATCCATGTTCTAACAATCTCCCACTTGGATTAATATTAATATGTATCTTTTACTAAATAAATTTCTTAATCATTTATAACATGAATGACAACCCTTATGTGCACGTTTATTGTCATCCAACACAATCCCGTCCATTAGTCTTATAAGTATAGGGACTAAAGGGGCAGTCGTTGTAATTGATTCGCAACTAAACCCACATTAATCACATATATATATATATCCAACTAAATGACATAGATTAAGTATAGATATGTAGCATGTAATATTAATTAATATATATGAAGAACGCATATATATATTCTCCAACTAGTCCTACTTAACCAAATGAGATCAATATAAATAAAAACAACACAAAGAAATAGAAAACAATACAAACTCCCACTGATTTAAGCATTATCAAAAATTGTTTCACCCATATAAGCAGTATGCTCGTGAAACATCAAAAGAGATTACGCTTTATAAAAATGGATTCAATAATATGGAGTTTGATCCTATAAGTTGTATATCTATTTGTTCATTTTATACTTATTTCTCTTCAACAAGAGACATAATCATATGATGTCTTTCGACATCTTTGCATCCACTAAAACATAATCGGAATACTTAATAATCTCAAAATGATCCGATTTTATATACATAAGCATGTAGTTTAATGTTTTATAGGTACTTCATCATTCTTTTGGATGCGACTTAATGTTCTTCTTTCCGAATTGCTTTGGTATTAACCAAGCATCCCAATAATAAATGCAAGGTCTGGACGAGTACAGGACGAGTACAGATTTGCGCAAACATTAAGCTTCCTACTACCGGTGCATAAGGGATATTTTTCATATACTTGGATTTAAAATTAATCTTTTAGGACATTGTTTTAGACTGAATTTATCTCTCTTAGAGACAGGGGTGTCATGTAGTTTACAATTTTCCATGCTAAACCTTTGTAATACCTTCTCTATATAGCTCTTTTGTGATAGTCCCAAAATACCTCGTGAATGATCACGATGAATTTGGATTCCCAATACAAAAGATGCCTTATCAAGATCTTTCATCTAAAATTTGTTTGAGAGAAATTTCTTAGTTTCCTTTAGAAGGTCCTTATCACTACTAGCAAGAAAAATATCATCCAAATATCATCCACATATAAGACCAAAATAATAATCTACTCCCACTGAACTTATGGTACACACAATCTTCACCAAGATTCATTTCAAAGCCAAATGAAAGAATAACTTGGTTAAATTTTAGGTACCATTGACGATATGCTTGCTTAAGCCCATAAATGAATTTCTTAAGTTTACAAACCAAGTATGATCCAAATTAGTCACCATTTCTGGTTTCTTCATATAGATAGTTTCCTCAATGTCGCCATTGAGAAAAGCTATTTTAACATCCATTTGATGAAGCTGAAGATCATAATGTGATACTAATGCCATAATGATCATAAAAGAGGTTTTAGAAGATACCGAAAAAAATATTTCTTTATAATCAATGTCTTCCTTTTGAGTAAATCCATTAGCAACAAGACGTGCCTTATATCTTTCCATATTACCTTGCTAATCTCTTTTGGTTTTAAATATCAATTTATAAACAATAGGTTTTACACCTTCAGGTAATGGGACAAGATCCCAAATGTCATTGTATTTCATTGATTTTAACTCCTCATTAATGGCATTGATCCACTTATGAGAATTAAGACTATTAATGGCTTTATGGAAGGTGATTAGATCATCTCCCACTAAACCTAAGGTGTCCTCATTCTCCGCAAGATACATATCATAAATATTCGAAACAACACTTTTTCTTTCTCTAGTAGATCTCCTTAAAGGCACCGGTTCATCCTCATTTTGAAGTTGTTGAATTTTATTATGTCCAACATTTTCATGTTGTCTGTTATTTACGGGAGTCTCTATATTATTTTGAATTGTATGTTATTTGTTGAATTTCAGGTACAATTACTTGATTTCCAACAGGAACTAAAGTTTGAGGAATAAAGAGTGGTTCCTCTAACTCTTCAAATTCAAAATCATTACTATTTCTCCCACTAAATTTAACATCCTCAAATAACCTAGTATTGCCAGTCTCAAAAAATGTTCTAGTTTTCGGGTCATAGAATTTATATCCCCTAGATCTCTTAGCATACCCTACAAAGTAACTACCAACGATCTTAACATCCATACGGAGTTTTGTCGGTAGCCTTTGAAGCAGCTCTATTGAGAATATAAGTAGCGAATTTTAATGCTTCGCCCATAATGAGTGAGGTAAAGAAGTACAAGAAAACATACTTTTTACCATATCCTTAAGGATTCTATTATGTCTCTCCACTATACTATACTAGGTTTGCCTGGCATGGTGTAGTGAGAGAAAATCCTACACTCTTCAAAATAGCGAGTATAAAGGATCCGGACGTTATTCACCCAATACATTATACTGTCCGTAGTTTTCACTACCATGATCGGATTTAACGTTCTTAATAGTCTTTCTTATGCCTTAAAAGACTTGAAAACGTCCAATGATTGAAACTTTACATGAAGAAAATAATGTATCCATAACGAGAGTAATCATCCATGAACGTAATGAAATATTGTTGACCATTCCATGAAGGGTTAGTGAATGGTCCACAAATGTCCATATGAATTAGTTTCAAGACGTTTGATACTCTCAAAGATCCTATTTCCTTTAATATTTGTAAATTTTTCTTTAAAAACACTTAATGCAAAAGTTTTATCCGAAGTATCAAGTTGTTTTAGGATTCCCTCCGACATAAGTTTTATCAATTCTCCCTTTGGAGATATGACCCAAACGCCTATACCATAGAATACAAAAATTTTTACTTGATAACTTTTGCTTAGTGCCTTTAGTTTAGGTTTCATTATTATGGGATTCATCCATTTTCTTGACTGTGTCAAGAAAATAAAGATTATCGATATATGACAAAGTACTAGTACCGACAAGCTTGGAATTTAAAATAAAAATCACATTTATTATTACCAAAAGAACAAGAGTAACCTTCCTTGTCCAAAACTGTGATAGATATTAAATTCCATCTAAAAGATGGTACAATGAATGTATTATTTAGTACAAAATAATATCCAGTACTTAACATTAATCTAAAATCCCTATGCCTATAACTTCAACCGAATTTCCAGCTTTCATATAGATCTATTTCTCATCTTCACCGGGGATTCGGTAATTTGGCAACCCTGCATACATGAACTAATGTGAGTTGTTGCACCAAATACAACCACTATGTATATTAAGGAATTGAAACCAAATTTGCATTAGTACAAACAAGACCAAATGACATACTATTCTGAATTCGCCATTCGCGATACTTATGGTAATCGTTCTTCATGCGAGTAAGGTCCTTGCAGAAGAAGCATTTATTGACTTTATGACCCTTAAATGATCCCTTATGCTTCTTACTTGCAACCGCAATTTCCTTCCCTCTTCTCTTAATCCCACGAGAAGAAGTAAATGTTGAGTAAATACTTTCTAATTTAAGATATTTCATCCTATCTTCCTCTAATGTCATATGTGAAAGTAATCCATTAATATTCCACTTGTACTTTTGACATTTATAGGTCACCTCAAAAAGACCAAATTGAGGAGGAAGATAGATCAAAACTAAGTGCACGAGCAAATCTTCCGAAATCTCTAACTTAAGTGCCTTTAGTTTGATCGAAAGATGAAATAATTCAATAATGTACTCCTGATGATTTTCCTCACCCTTGTACCGAATGGAAACAAGTTTCCACATGAATTCAAGATAAAATTCAGCATTTTCGATTTCAGAGACATTGTCCAAAAATGTCTCTGAAGCTGCATTTTCCATGATCATTAGACTCACGCGGTTGGACCGTTCCCATTACTCAACATTTTTCCGTTCTATAACGGTATTTTCTTTAGTGAGATCAGCGGGACTTGATTCCCCTAATGCGTGATCGATGTCCATATTACCTAAGATCATCGTTATAGTATTTTTTCAAGTTTTAAGTTTAGTCCCAGTAAGCAAAGGTACATCATTTATAGCAGTAGTTACGGATGAAGCATTAATCAAATCTGAAGGAGAAGAACAAGAATGAAACAAAACATATATAAGAAACTACACAATGATTAATTATATCAAATGAATTCCATCAAAATAAAAGATAATCAATATGACATCAAGACTAATCTTTGGATTGCGAATTGACTCACAGTTTGATTTATCTTAGGGTAAACAAATAACTTAAATAATACATTTTAAATACTTGCCTTCCTTTGGACCGGTTCAAGTATAAAAAATGTCCTAAAATTTAAGGTACTTGTTACCCGGCAATAAAGAATATAAACAATTCACTTTAAACACCCGCCTTCCTTTGGGATGGTTCACATCATTTAAAATGATCAAAAGTTTAGTTCAATTATCACCCCATGAATGTAAACACTTAGTCAATAACAAGGTTTTCTTTGGAAAACAAGCATGTTATCACATATCAATACTTACATTCATCTTTTAACAATTTTGAATTTAATCAATAAGGTCTCCTTTGGGAAACAAGCATGTTAATTTTGTCCAAAATGTTAAGGATATAATTAATCGGAAACATAAGGCCTTAAGATAATTTCTGAAAATTTTAAAAATGGTAAAGAAACAAACAAAATTTATTAATAAAAGACAATATCCTTTTGTTCTACCCGTTCATTCTTAAAGTTTGACAACTCTAAGAACCACCAATCAGCGTGACTGGTGTCCAGATACCATATTTTATCAATAAATTATCAAAATTCAGGACACAAATTACTGTAAACTTTACTCAAAAATGAATGAAAATTGATCAAAATAGCAAAACATTGAAAATTTTGAAAATCTGACCAAAATTAAGTGGTGCTCGGCCGAGTCAAGGAAGGTGCTCGACCGAGCAAAATACTCCAGAGAACACCCCTTTCTGATCCCTCACGCTCGACCGAGTCCTTATAGGTGCTCGGTCGAGCACTATCCAGGACATCGAGCCATAACACCCAATTTTCAATGAACCATTGTGCCTCTTGATTTTACCATTATTTCCAGAAATTGAATGAAGTTCTTAATTTAATGGTGACTCAATTTTCAACCAAAGTAAGTAGATCCGCATACTCACAACACATTTAAAAATGCGTGTCTATGCATATGAACAAACTCACAACGCATCCAAGGATGGTGGCTATGTTCAAAATGGGATAATCTTACATTAAGGGTTGAAAGTCTTTTTGAGTAAAACCAAAATTTTATAATTAAGTTTTAACACCATACTCTAGAATCTGAATTAGAGTATGAAAATAATTCAAGAACACATGATGAACATGGAATCTTTTTCAAGAAATAAAAGCATAATAAAACATGAAGGTTTTTCATAATACTCAAACTTGATCTAGAATATGAGTAGGCTCTGATACCAATTGTTGGAAGAAAATGATCCATTAAACATGAACCGTCTCATAACTAGATTAAGAAGAGAAGAAGATGAAGATGGAAGCGTGTACCTTGTGATTCCATGACAATGTTCTTAGTCTTGTTCTTGAGTAAAAAGGAGAAAATATGAAGATTGTCTTTAAAGTAGGGAAGAGTAGATCATCTAAATGATAGTGCCCACACTTATTCTTCTTAGATGAATGAAGAATGATTTTATGACTGAATTGTAATGTAGTTAAGTGTCTCAAATGGGCTGATGGATAGCCTATATATAGATTGAGAAAGGGCACTTCATTTAGGGACTACACCCTTTCGTAAAGAAGGCGGTGAGAAGTTACCATTATGCCCATCATTTAATGGTACTTACACCTAATGGAATTCTACATATTTGGTCTATACTTTAACATTATTAAATGAATATAATATATGAAATTAAATAACACATATTATTAATCCATGTTCTAACAAGCCTTGCTCGGCCTTGGAGGGATACCTTCCTCGGCCTAGATGATGATGATGCTTCGTCGGCATAGAATCCTAGGTGGGCCTTAAGTCATTATGCGCCTGCTATGTCTAGGTCGACATAGGGTAATGACGAGGACGCAATACGAGCAAAGGTAAGGAAGGCTCACTCCCTTTGTCGTAATGTAGACTTGTATGAATTATATTTTGGACCAAAATCATTGGGCCTTGCCCGATCACAGATCCACGTTTATGCCTCGATTTATACTGTTCATTTCCCATAAAAAAAAAGAAAAGGGCATAAACAAAAATTATAATGAATACAGAGTTACACACATTATATGATCAGTATAAGAACTAGACATGTCCAAATAGAACCGAGAACCGACGAAATCGGCGGGTAGAACCGGAATCGGGAACCGGCGAGAATCGAGAACCGGCGAGAACCGAGAACCGAATGTAACCGGGAATCGGATTGAAACGGTTCGAATACGAATCCACCATATTGGAAACCGAGGAACCGGCGGAACCGGGAACCGGCGGTTCCAGAATCGGGAATCGGAACCGGAAATCGGCGATTGATCAATATCAAGGTAAGTTAAATGTAATATTTAGTATTTATTTAGTATTTGTACTTGTAGTGTAGTGTCTTTACTGTCTTAATAGGTTTGAATTTAAAAAAAAAAACAGATTAGTTAGCGTCTTTACTGTCTTAAGAGGTTTGAATTTAAAAAAAAAAAAAAGTTAGATGGTGATGAAACCGGTGGAACTGTTGGAACCAAAATCGAAACCGACGGATAGAATCGGAAATCGAAAACCGAATTAATATGATTCGAATATGGTTCCGGCTATTTAAAAACCGAAAACCGACAATTTCAAAATCGAAAATCGAAACCGAAAACATGTCTAATAATAAGAACTAAAAGAATAATGAAAGTGGGTTGAACTTGGATTGGCACTTCTACAATTCTACGAGTCATTCCCCCTGTGAATGAATGGTGTGAGTTGCAGCTCATTTATGCCATGGTTTAAACATTTTTTTTTCCTTAATTGCTTTTAAAATTTTTACTAAACTTATATCATTTTTATAATCAAGATATGTACTTGTAGCACCAAAGTCAATGAATCTAACAGAGTACACCCAATTTTAGACATAAAATATTCATTGAAAATAAAGAAATAACATTTTTTCTTTACATCTATACAAAATATGTCAAAATATCTATCTAACAACCTTTTACAATCAAGATATATTTCAATAATTCAAGCATGATTAGTTGGATCTGAAGGTAAATGAAGTAAATATTGTATACTCAATTTACAATTTTTATTTCAACATTTAAAACGGATCTTAATATATTTGACATAATTAATTAAATTCTCACATAAAAAAGCAACAAAAATATTTTGAGATAAAAACCTACCGGAAGTACAAACTTTTGTATTTATATCAAGACATGGACATTTTGGAGTTCTAGCATAAACAAACAAATGAACCGAAAGAAAAACGTAAAATCTGGGGAAAAACGCGTTTCTCCATAATTTATGGAGAAACGGGGCCCGACTTGTCGCGCGACAATGCAGGCCAGAACACGTTTCTCCATAAGTATGGCACAACTCTTTTTTCTGGATATCCGTCCCAAGGCTTCTGGATATCCAGAACCTTATGAAAGTGATATCCAGAATCAGAAATTTGGCCTTGGCCTTGGCCTTTGCCCCAAATCTTTTTTTCTGGATATCCGTTTCAAAGTTTTTGGATATCAATATTCAATGTTCTGGATAATCAGAACCTTATGAAAGTGATATCCAGAAATTTTGTATTGGCCATGACCTTTTGAAAAGATATCCAGAACCTTTTGAAAGGATATCCAGAACCTTTTGAAAGGCTTCTGGATATCAATATTAAATGTTCTGAATATCCAGAACTCTTTGAAAGTGATATCCAGAATCTATTTAAGTTGATATCCAGAAAGTTGGTATGTGTTGGTCCCATTCCAACATAACTTCTGGATATCATGATCAAAGGGTTCTGGATATCCAGAATCTTTGAGACTGATATCCAGAACCTTTGAAAAAACACGTTTCTCCATAACTTATGGAGAAACGCGTTTCTCCGGAGACCTACTCAAAGAAAAAACAAATATTGAAATTTCAAAACATTGTAAATTATCTCTAAAAAATCCCACTGTAAATTAGAAAAAAATATATATTTGAACAAATCTATTAATTTATTAACTTTGACAAGTATGATATAGATAAAAATATGATCATTCACACATAAATCTGAAGTTATATGAAACAAATATTGCCAATCTTTACATCAAAAATAAAAATTCATACATATTTGAAGCAAATTTGTGACTTTACTGAATTTGAACAAAAATAAATGAACAAATTATTAGAGGGAATGAAACTTATCGAAAGAAATAGTGGTTTGTGTTAGAATATAAATTGCAAAATGTGTATAATTAGTAAATATACATAAATATGTAGACGTATATGTATAAATCATATATATAATGTTAATATAAAGTGTAGAAAATTAATAAATGTGTTGAATTCCTGAAGTGAAAATTACATATTTATGATGGGCAAAATGATAATTTCTAACTGCTTCATATGTGAAAGGGTGTGGTTACTAAATGAAGTGCATATTGTTTTCTATATATAAAGGCCTACCATAAGCCTAGAAACGACAACATAATCTTACTTATACTCTCTCCATAAATATGAGTGAAAGAGAAGGCATTTACCATTTAGAAGATCTACATCTCCCTCCATTATTTCTTCTTTTTCTTTTCAATATCAAGGCAAATGAATTTAACAGGTATGTTACGCTTCCGCCTCTATTTCCTTTTCTCAAACTTATTCAAGAAATGAGTACGCTTTGGGTTTAACGGAATAAAGATGTTCTAACAATTGGTATCAGAGCCTGGTCATATTCTTTATTAAGTTTGAGTTCATGATAACATATGTTTTGCTTTACTTTGATTCTTGATTATTTTGAAATCATAATTTTTTTATGTTGTTTAATCACTCTAATTCATTAATAGAGTATTAGTAATAATTATCTAGTTTAAATCTGGAAATGATTAAAGTTTTAGGCTCAAAAGGCATAAAATTCGTCAAAAGGTGCAATGGTTCAAGCAATAATGTCCCATTGGCACGGCCGTGCGTTGTATGGTGCACGGCCATGCGAATCTACTTGCTCGGTCGAGCGCTTCTATGCTCGGCCACCATTGTGCCGAATGATGAGTATTCTGGAAACGCCTGCTTGGCCGAGTCATTCCCTTTGCTCGGCTAAGCACCACCTGTGTTGAAATTTGGTTTTTCTGCAACAGGCCTTGTACGGCCGTGCAAGTTATAACGCACGGCCGTACACCTGCAGATTCAACTTTTTCCTTCATTTTCTTGAGCAAAGACATACATTTTTCAAAAAAAAAAATTCTCTTTGTGATTAATTATATGCTTAACAACTTCATACATTTTCTAAATAATATTGTCGCCAAAGTGATTTACGTTGTTTAGATCCGAAATTGTTAATTAATAAACGTATACTTTAATATTTGGATAAATGAATTTACAAATAAGATCGTTTATTTGACTAAATTTATACATTCATTTGGTAACAAGTAAGAGAACATTAAGTTGTTTTTTGAGTACTTAAACAAGCTCAAAGGAAGGTTAAGTATTTGATTAAGACATTATTTGATTTCTTGGTTACCTAAGGATAGTTATATTTTGAGTCAACTTGCAATCCAAAGATTAGTTTTGATGCCATGTCAATTATCTTAAAGATGAGATTCATTTGATATGATTAATCACTCTTATATGTAGTTACTTATACATGTTTTGTATTTCATTCTTTGTTTTTACCCCAACAGATTTAGTAAATGCTTCATCAATCACTACTTTATGAATAACATTTCGATGCTTAATGGGACAAATTTTAAAACATGGAAAAATAAAATTATGATATGATAACATTTATTATTAATTAAATTGAACTTATATTTTTTTATTATTTTCACTATTAAATATTATTTTTTGAATTACTCATGAGATATTCACGAGACAATGATTAGTCTATCAGTTAACTTTATTTTTATGTATTTATTTTTTTACAAAAAAGTGTAAATTAATTTATTTTGAATTGCTAAAAATTAAATTTATTTGACCCAACTTTGTTTTTGACAACATCAAATGAAGAAAATGTTATTATCATTTCGGAAAAGCAAATTGATCGTTACATGTCTTCAGGTCAACCATTTTCGAACATAAGCAACGGTATGATTCACTTTATACACACACACACATATATATATATATATATATATATATATATATATATATATATATATATATCACATATTTTATGTAGTAAATTTTTCATTACTAAATGTTATGATTTTTTTCATAAAGGAAATAGTCTGGATAGACGTGTCCATTTTATAAACCGAACCGGTCAACAGGGAGGTTGAAAACCGGTCAAAACCGATCAAAATCGGTCAACGGCGGTTAACCGAAACCGGCTAACCGTAACCGGTTATTGGCCGGTTCGATTAAGGTTGAGATTTTTGAAAAACCGGTCAACCGCCGGTTAACCGCCGGCTTTTGACTTGCTCGGCCGAGTCATATGAGTTGCTCGGTCGAGCAGAACCTTCCAGTTTGTTATTAACAACCGAAGGTTCCTCGGTCGAGTCATATGAGGTGCTCGGCCGAGCATAACGCCAGAACATGTTTCAACGACTACTTTTTCAAAAACTAGCCGTTATTTTTAAAAACTATCCGTTAATTTTGTTATTGGGCAGTCAAAAATTAAAAAAAAAATATTTTTTTTGCCTAATTTACTAACTATAAATATCACCCTCCTCCTCCCATTTTATTTTCACCTTATTTCTCTCTACACTTTCTCTTCTACTCTCAAATATTCACATATACTCTAACCCTCATCCAATTTTCAGTTAAATATTGTTTCATTTTCAGTTAGTTTTCTAACGAAATTAGTGCTTTTCTCCATTTTCATCCATTTTTAAGCTCCGTTTTGTTTCCAAACTTCATTTTCTCTTATACAAATGGCTGCAAATCAAAGAAGAAGCAATTTAGGCAAGTCCGTTGTTGATTCTTCCTCCCCCAACGATGATTTTGATCATCAAAATCCAAATATTCAACAAAATGAGGAAGAAGAACAAGTTGAAATTGAAAGTGGTAATGCTAGGAGTGGTAGGGGCAGCCGAGCTAGGGGAGGTGGTCGGGGTCGGGGTCCTCGGGGACAACGACAAGAAAGAGAGCCACAATCCAGATACCTTCGCCATCCATTTCAGCAAAAGAAAAATTACCGCGAGGATGATTATAATTTTCGAGCATGTTGCAACTATTGTAATGCGACTTACGCATGGAAAAGAGGTGGAGGGCATGGGACGCTCAACGGGCATTTGGCGGCAAAACATCCCGAGAAACTTGGCATTTCCGCTTCGCAAACTCAATTACAATTTCAACGTAGTTCGGGTTCGGGTGCACAAGGTTCGTCTTCCCCTTCTTCCGTCCTTTTTAAATTTGACAAGTGGGTTTATAGGGATGAACTAGCCAAATTTATTTGCGTTAAAGGCCTTCCTTTTAATTTCGCGGATTGTGATTTTTATGAAAATTTTGCTCGCCTTTCTTTGAACCCCGCCGCCACGAGAGTACCACGTACGAATCTCGTACGTGATATTACTAGAGTGGTTGAAAGATATAAAAAAGATTTAATTGGTGTTTTATCAAAATTAGAAAATAAAGTTTCAATTTGTGCCGATGGTTGGAGTGATCATTGGCAAAGAAATACTTATTTGGGCGTTACTTGCCATTGGATAGATAATTCATGGAAAATCCAAAAAAGATTAATTGCTTACAAAGATTTTGAGCCACCGCATTCCGCGGAAAATATTTGTGTGAAATTGCTTGAGATTTTTCTTGAATATGGTATTTTAAATAAAATATTTACTATTTCATTTGACAACACAAGTGCTAATACGGCTAGTTTGCCCGATTTAATTACCGTTTGTCAACCCTCACTTGGGGGTAAGTTTTCATATTAGATGTTTATGTCATATAATTAATTTATGTGTTAGAGATGGTTTAGATGCATTAGAAACCAATGTTAAGCCAATTAGACGAGCTCTTCAATTTATTTCAAAAAAATTCTAATACAAAAAATGGATAAGGTTTTTAAGAAGTAAAAATGTGCCGGACAAATATTTTACTTACGATGTTCCAACTAGGTGGAATTCCACCTATAAAATGTTAAGCGATGGTTTTGCTTATAAAGATCTCCTAACGCAATTTTTTATGTCAATTGGCTATCATGAACCTCTATTTACTTATCATTGGAATGCATGCATTAATTTATGTGAATTGTTAAAGATTTTTAATACCGCTACTTTGGCTTTTTCGGGAGTTTATTATCCAACTTCCGTTTTGGTGCTAGAGCATTGTATTGCAATTGTTACTATTTTTGACAATTTAAAAGAATGCCCTATTTTAAAACAATGCATTTTTAACATGAGACAAAAGTGGCTTAAATATTTTGACACTATTCCGTTTCTTTTCTTGGTTGCAAAGTTATTAGATCCTCGAGTTAAATTAGATGATTTAGAGTCCATTATAACTTATTATTATATGAAATTATATCCCGATGGTGACGGTATTTATGAACTTTCGTCAATTATTGTTAATGACACAAAAAATGATTTGATTAACCTTTTTAATGAGTATAATGCCTTATATGGAAACACTTCTCAAAGCCAACATGAATATGATTCCTCTACTTCTCAACCAAGTTTTACTAGTGGGGATCCATATAGTTTTATTGCAAATTTGTATAGTAAAAAATATGGTCTTTCTCGAGGTTCATCTTCATCATCATCAAACCTTCCCGTGAAGTTAGAAACCTATTTCACTACAAACTTTGAATTAAATCAAGATCCAAATTCAAATGAATTTGATGTTTTACAATGGTGGTCAAGAAGGAAAGACATTTATCCTATACTTTCCATAGTTGCTAAAGAAGTATTAGCCTCTCCCGCTTCAACGGTGGCGGTTGAATCGGCATTTAGCGTTGGTGGAAATGTTTTGGATGAAAGACGTTCTCAACTAACAAGTGAAAACTTGGAACATCAACTTTTACTTGGCGATTGGGTTAGAGCGGAAAAAAGGCAACAAGACATGCCTTATGATGAGGATCTATTGGATCCAAGATATCAATACGATGTCGAGGACTCCACGGAAAGTAGTGATGAATGAATGATGTTTTAGATTAATTTTTATTTTAATTAGATTAGTTTAGACTTTAGATTAGATTTAATTTTAATTAATTGTAATAGTTAGGTTGAGGTAAAGGCTCCTAAATGTCCCCCCTTATTTATAAAAGGGTAAGGTTGGTTGTCCCCCTCTTTGTAATTTTATTTTGATTAATAAAATTTAAGGGTACCGTCCCTTTTTTCTTTTATATACTTGTTTCTTTTAAAAAAAGTTAAGTTTTCTTTCTTTCAAAATTCATAACTTTTTTTATAAACCTTTTTTTTCAAAAAATGTATGTAGATAACTTAAGTTTAAAATAGTCTTATTTATCCAAAAAAAAAATTGAAAAAAATTAAAAGTTAACTTTTTTCAAAAAACCGTTAACTTTCATTTCTTTAAAAATTCATAACTTTTTTTATAAACCTTTTTGTAAAAAATGTATATAGTAAACTTAAGTTTAAAATAGTCTTATCTATCCAAAAAAAAATTGAAAAAAAATAAAAGTTAACTGTTTTCAAAAAATCGTTAAAAAAATTAACTGAAAAATGATATGCTCGGCCGAGCAACACCAAAGACTCGGCCGAGCAACCCTCAACCCCTAAACCCTAAAAGGGTTGCTCGGCCGAAAGACCAAAGACTCGGCCGAGCAACCCTCAAAACCCTAAACCACTAAAAGGGTTGCTCGTGAGCAACACCAAAGACTCTACGAGCATATCCAAGCCGTCAAACCGGAGGTTAATCGGATAACCGTTAAAACCGTGAACCGCCTAAACCGTAACCGGTTGAGCCGGTTAGGCGGTTCGATTCCGGTTGGGCATTTGAAGGTTTGAAACCGCCGATTTTCAACCGGCTAACCGCTGATTTGTTCAACCGGCCACGTCTAAGTCTGGGGAGTAACTTTTAAAGAAAAGTCTATTGCAAATATGATACTAACATATTTTAAGTTTTCAATTATATTGTTATGTTTACGTAACTGTGGACTTACTTTTTGAGTGTGGGAATTAAGAAAAAGTAGGAGAGAGAAATAAGTGGAGGAGGTGTTTGTGAGTAGGGATGACCAAAAACCGGTTCCGGTTCGGAATCGCCGATTCCGGTTCGGAAAAAGTATGACCCTTAACCGGCCCGAATTGCTCACGGTTCCGGTTAATCCGGTTCCGGGCTTTTTCTGGTCCGATTCTATTGAAAAACAATGAATTTTCGTCCGGTTCCGGGCTTTTTCCGATCCGGTTCACCATTTTGGTGACCCTTAACCGACCCGGCTCCAAACCGATTCCGGTTACTCCGGTTCCGATTTTCGTGACGGTTCATGACGATTCCGGACTTTTTCGGTCCGGTTCCGATCCGATTTTCCGGTTTCGATCCGGTTCCGGTCCGGTTCCGATCCGGTTTGGCCATCCCTATTTGTGAGTATGAAAAATTAAATAGGAGAGAGAATGAGTGAGAGTAATAGTTAGGAGAGAGAATGTTGTGATTGTAAAAATGAAGTAGGAGAGAGAATGAGTGGGTGGAATAGTGAATATTTATTTTCATTTTTGACAGTCCACACTGATGTGGGACGAATCAAAATGAAAATAAATCCACACTTACGTGGGATGGAGGGAGTATAGATTTTGTATTATATTTAATTTTTTAATTATATGAATTAAGTTTCACTTGGAAAGACTTCAACCGATTTGGATTCAAAAGGACAAGGAGTTGGATCATAAAATAATGACAATAAACAAAAGTAAGGGTCAGTCACTCATTCATGTTGGTCTGTTTTCAAAAAGACCTGTTTTTAGTTATGATCAATTATACGTTGCTTTGTATAGGGTAACTAATTATGTTGATTTGAAGATATTAGAGGTTCATAAAGAGGAAAAGACTGTAGATGAAACTATAAATGTTTTCTATAAGGAAATTTTTCAGAATTTGTAACTTTATTATTTATGCATTTATATTTTTTTTAATGAATTTATTTATTTAAAAAAATTCTACATTGAGTTCTTTCACAGATATAGTTAATCTTTTAATTTTAACTCAATATTTTGTTACAATTTTAATAATTTTAACGCACGAGTTTAATACTAGTTTTGTACTAAAATGTCATGTAAAACAATTGGTAGTGCATGTAGAACTTTTACGGTGAAACGTAAAAGATATTGTAAATTTTTTTAACATTGTTTACCTTGTGTGTGTAGTAGACATTTACAGTATACTCCCTCCGTCTCACCAAAACTGATACTTATTTTTTTTGGTCCGTCTTACCAAAATTGATACTTTTCAAAATGGCAAGGGAATCTTCACTATTTACCCCACTCATTCTCTCTTCTATTTCACTTTTACACTCACAACATTCTCTCTCCTAACTATTCCTCCCACTTATTCTCTCTCCTATTTAATTCTTTATACTCACAACATTTTCTTTTACTTTTTCTCTCTCTTACTTTTCCTTAATCCGCATGCCCAGAAATTTGATATCCGTTTTGATGGGACGGAGGGAGTATTTGTTTTTCAAATTTCATCGTGGAAATGCTACAACAAAAAATCGCTTGCACGAGCCCCTTTATTCTCTTTTTAGATATGTTCATTGCACTTCTAATACATTGAAGAGCTAAATTGTGATGCGTCCTTGTTCGCAACTCAACGACAAACTGCAGTGGTCAAGTCCTCGCAATGTCCAAGGACAATTTGTGGCTGCTCTTACTGTGTTGCGGCCTAGTAAATTTCTGATTGCTAAAGGTGAAGCATTGGTTGTTTTGTAGGCCTTGACCTGGGTTCAAAGTCTGGTTTGAAAAAGGGTTATTGCTGAAATTGATAGCTCACTTGTGTGCAATGCTTTAAGGTCGGACACAATTGCTCTAACTGAGTTTGGAAGTGTAATTTGTGAGTGTCAGATCCTTACTTTCCGAGCAATCTGGTGCTATGTCTCTTGTTAAGTATGGTGCAAACTCTCTTATTAATCGTCTTTATAGAATTGTACATATACGAGTATTGTATTACTCTGATTGATTGGGATGAATTTTTTTCGTGTAAATAGTCGTATTATTATGAAATATTATGCTTGTTGTCAATTCAAATAATTATTTTTCTCGCTAAAAATAATGCTTAGTGGAGACATTAGAATTAACCTATTTTTCAGTTATGTATTAATTATTTTTTAAAAAATTAGTCAGTTGATTTAGAGCTGTCAATTCGGGAATACGAGACGAGACGAAATTATGTTGTCCCGCGACTAATGCGAGATGAGACGGGACGGGTAGTCCCGTCCCAAATCTACTGCGGGACGCGGGACAATGCGGGACCCGTTGACTAGGAGGGATTAGACGTTGACTAAGCACCAAGGCGAAGGCCACGGCCAAGGCCAAGACCACGACCCAATTATGCTTGATATCCCAGCCAAGGCCTCATATGTATATATAGCCACATGCCACAATTTAGTTTGTTTTTCTTTCGATGTGGGAAAAAATGTCCAAGGTAAGGCCAAGGCCAAGGCCGGTCGAGCCAAGGCTCAAGACACTGTTTATTGTTTTTCTTTCAATGTGAGAAAAAATGTTCACGGCCAAAGCCCAAGACACAGTTTATTGTTTTTCTTTCAATGTGGGAAAAAATGTTCAAGGTCGAGCCAAGGCAAGGCCAACTCTTCAGCAAGCGTGCTTAACGGGACGGAACGGGATGGACGAAATCGCACTTTGTTGTCCCGCAACGAAAACGAGGCGAGACGAAATATGGCGAAATTAAAATATTCCGTACCATTTATATGGCGGGACCGTCTCATTTTAACGACTCTAGTTTGATTTGACGAAAGATTTAAAAGATTAGTACAACCTCCGATGAAAAATTGTACAAGTCTTTTTGCTTCAAACCACCAATTGTGGCAGACAGAGTATGTTGATAGGATCACAGTATCAAAACGGATGATTGAGATCGTGACGTCAAATTAATTCGCAATTTTAATCCGCACACGAACAAATATAAAAGTAATTACTATAATTACTTTCCAATAACATAAATCCTCGTCAAAAGAAAATACTCCCTCCGTCCCAATAGTAGCTTCCCATTTTGCCATTTTGGGTGTCCCGTTAATAGCTTCCACTTTCCTTTTTTGGCAAAGGAATCTTTACTATTCCCTCCACTCATTCTCTCTCCTCCATTATTTTAATACTCACAACACCATTATAATTTACTATTCTCTCCACTCATTCTCTCTCCTATTTTCAAATTACACTCACAACATTTTTACTTCCCCCCATTTTCTTAATTTGCGTGCTGCCCAAAAAATGGGCAGCTCTTATTGGGACGGAGGGAGTATAAAGTAAATTCAAAACCGCCGCTATATAATTCCCCAAAGATACTCGATTTACCAATTCATAACGGAAGGGGCAACCAAATAAGAGAGAGAAAATAAAACCAAAAACAATAACAAACAGATTATAGAGAGAGAAAGTTCACCGGAAACTAACTTAAACAACCACCACCGCCACAAACCACCACAACGATGATAGCCTACATAGAACATTTTGTTCACGAAAATGATTCCGACGCTCGTCTCGATACCTCCGAAGAGCTTCAATCTAGCTTCTCCGACGCCGATTCCACCGGCGAGCTCTTCGACACTGACTTCGGCGGCATAGTCACGTCGAAGCCTCTTGCCGTCATAAGAGTACCAAATAGCAGCTCCGACGTGACGAAAGTAATTCAATCCGCCTTACAATCGCCGAATTTAACGGTGGCTGCAAGGGGAAACGGCCACTCAATTAACGGCCAAGCGATGGCTGATGGTGGCTACGTCATCGACATGAGAACAATGGATAACAGAATTGACGTTTTCCGGCTTCCATGTGGGACCATATGCGTTGACGTCGGCGGAGGGGCGTTATGGGAAGATGTACTATTACGGTGCGTTTCGTCTTTCGGTCTGTCGCCTCGGTCGTGGACGGATTACCTTGGATTGACGGTAGGCGGAACTTTATCTAACGCCGGCATTAGTGGTCAAACTTTCCGGTTCGGACCACAAACGTCGAACGTAACGGAATTGGAAGTCGTTACGGGGAAAGCCGAAACGGCCGTTTGCTCCGAATCACAAAATTCCGACTTGTTTTTCTCAGTTCTCGGCGGACTTGGCCAGTTCGGTATTATCACACGTGCCAGGGTCCTGCTCCAACAGGCACCGGATATGGTTGGTATTTACTTAACGCTTTCATACCCATACAATTATTAATTTTTATTTTATTTTATTTTATTTTATTTATTTTCTATGTTACAAAATAATCAATCATTAAAAAAATATACTCCGACAAACTAAAATGAGAATATTACATTTATTTATTTATTACGGAGTATTTTCAGAGCACTAATTATTCGTTTTTTTGTTGTGCATGCAACGTAATTAAATTGGCGCGATTAAGGTGAGATGGATAAGAGTTGTATATTCTGATTTCACTGAGTTCACTCGGGATGCTGAGTCATTATTGACTCAGCCGGAAGGTGAGTCGTTTGATTACGTGGAGGGATTTGTATTCGTCAACAGTGATGACCCGGTAAATGGGTGGCCTTCGGTTACATTGGATCCGGCCCAGCAATTTGACCCGTCGTACGTTCCTGAAACTGCCGGACCGGTGCTGTATTCCATTGAAGTCGCTTTGCATTACAACCACGCTGACTTCTCTACTGTTATTAAGGTATACTCCATTCATAATCCCTTTCAGTATTTTCCAATTTTTTTGATATATTTGATTTTCCTTTTTTATTTTTTATTTTTTTCAAATTTTAGGCGAGTTAGAAATAAACTCCCTTGCTTGCTGCAAACTACACACTTTTCTTATCATTTTTTTTTTAAAAAACTACTCGTTCCTAATTTTGGAAAAAGAATACAATTGTTTCTATTTTTCTACCACATTTTGGCATAAAATTAGGGTAGGGAATCGAACAAAAGGAAGAAAATGAAAAACTTTATGAATAATGCTAAAGTTGCTAATGAATGTCGCAAACAATTAAAATATATATACTCACAATTGATTCAAAAAAATAAAATATAGATACTTTATTTTAGATCTATATTTTTATTAAAAAAAATGTGTTTTTAGCATCACCCAAATTTTATAAACATGGTTATATTGGTTGGGCCCAACCGGTGACCGGGTTTTGACCTTGTTGGATGGTATATGTCCAGTTGGGATGGTAAGTAGGTCCAGATTGGATATTGACTCGAACCCAACAGGGACCCTGTACTTGCTACACAGTGAAAAAGTCAATTGGATTCACTTACCTTATGCCACGTGTAAGACGGACAAGGGAGTAGGATAGGTGGTTTCAAATCCTACCGTGATACGATACTTGGGCCGATTTTCTGTAATTTTCGATTTTTATTTGTTCCTCACTTTTTTTAAAAAATAAAAATAAAAATAAAAAGACCTCTTAAACTGTGTTGGTAGTTGGATTTTGAAACTGACTATACGCTGATGTTGCAATCTTCCATTGGATTTTCTGACACAACCAATCGTGTAACAACAACCATAGAATGGGGTCTTATTTACGAAATTGAAACCCCACCAGTGTCCTTTCTGTAAATGACGAACTTGGTCAGGGCCAAAACGGTAATGTTTATGCATCAGAGTCTCGTATCGTCTTGCTCATCATAAAGATTTTTGCTGACGTTTTTCCATGGTCCCCACCACAAGTGGCTGAAAAAGCCCATCATTTTCCGGAATCTTTAAGTCGTCAACTTTATGTCGTTTTGTTTTTACGTAATTACCCTTGATTTTCATGATATTTTCTAATTGGCGAGACTAACATTTTGTTCACTTCATTGGTTAATTTTCAATGTCCTCATTATTTTTTATTATCCCCACTAAACTTTTAGGCCTTTTTCAACTCTCCAATTCGTCCAACAAATCGTCAAAAACCTAACAAAGTTTTGTAGCGACACATCATTCGAATAACTTAGATTATGTTTTTGACAATCTTGTTAACTTATGCTTATGTGTGCTAACCAGATTTAGGCGTTGAACCCCCTCCAATCCCCCCCCCCACACACACACACACATTTTACGTGTACTTATTTCTTATTCGAAAAAATACAAATTTTCATTTTGGATGTCCAAATTAAAAAGACACTTCTAAAATAGAAACTTTTTAATACTTTTTTATTTATGAGACCTATTTATCATACAAACAATAACCATTCACTTATTATTCCCTATTTCACTTTCTCTTTTATACCTCACTTTTTATACTCGCAATACTTACTTTACTACACAATTTTCTTAATTTTTGTGTCTTTTCAGTTGGGACGGAGAGAGTAAGTGAGAGTCATTTGTCATAAAAAAACTTTTATCATTAGTTAATTATGTGACTAATAATAGTTAAATTTTTGACAATTTATTAGATGGTTTGGTAACCTTGAGAAAAGTGTAAAAGTTAAGTGAGAACAATCAAAAAACGGAACAAACAGTGAGGATAAAGTAAATTGACCTATAGTTTAGTGATCAAAATATTAATTTTTCCTTTCTAATTGGCTCATTTTTCTCAATTTCTTGTTGGCACAGAGTGTTGACAGGATGTTGAGGGGGTTGAGATATGTTGAGGGACTGAGGTTCCAGGTGGACGTGAGCTACACGGAGTTCTTACTGAGGGTGAAGCGTTCTGAGGAACAGGCGAAGGTGAATGGGATATGGTACGCCCCACACCCGTGGCTAAACTTCTTTGTCGCACAGAAGGACATTGTTGAGTTTGATCGTGTGGTTTTCAAGTCTATTTTGAAGCGTGGTATTAATGGCCCCATGCTTGTCTACCCTGTTCTCCGACGCAAGTAAGTATTATCCTCATCAAAAAGAAATTATTCCTTTTTTATATGATTATTCTATATTTAATCATACATATTTATGCTTAATACTCCCTCCGTCCCTAAAAATTTGTCCCATTTGACTTTTTAATTGAACTTTGACCACAAATACTCCCTCCGTTCCGCTAATATTAGCACAAACACTGTTTGCGCGGGAATTAAGGAATATGATATTTTAATAAAATGTTGTGAGTGTAAAAGAATGGTGTTGAAGCTGAGTGGAGGGCAAAAATCCGAGTGGAGGGTTGATTTTTTATTTTTATTTTTATTTTTTATTTTGTTATTTTTTATTTTTTATTTATTTTATTTTATTTTGTTTTATTTTATTATTATTATTATTATTTTTTTTTTTCACGATAACATATGAGGATTCATGTTAGCCGACCCCAAATTATTTTGGGACTAAGGCTTTGTTGTTGTTGTTGTTGTTGTTGTTTGATCACAAATATATGATAATTTAATTATGTTCATGAAATTCTAAAAATTCCTATTAATTCACTATTAATAATATTATCAACAACAAATTTTAGAATTTCATGAATATGATTATCTTTCATAAATTTGTGGTCAATGTTCAACAAAAAAAAGTCAAATGGGACAAATTTTTAGGGACGGAGAAAGTATGTCATAATTTTTCATATTTAATCATAATAATATTTCATTTAGGACCATAGCATTACTAGCTATGACAAGAACATATTCACTAAATTAAATATTTTTTTGGTAAATTTGGCATTTTGATATCAAGTTTTGAATGTCACGTGAGGGATGGTGAATATTATACTGATGGTGACAGATGTGTGGATCTAGAGATGGGACCCACAAAATTATAAGCAGGTGATGGGGTGCACCTGGTGATATCAGATTTTATATATGCAGACTATTTTGCTGAGAATTCAATTACAGCAACGAGAATTAGAATTAGTGCGCCTAATAGAATCATTTAGAAAAAGAAAAAGAAAAGTAAACACATCACTAGATTTTTTGAATAGTCTAATAGAAACTTTATATTAGGACGGAAAGAAGTACTATATATTATTATAATCAAACACATACTTATGTTTTAATTATCTCATACTTTTTCTATCCATTCTGGCCATAATCGGTTGGTGTATGCGGATTTTTGACCAATGATTTTATGAATATCTAGATATTTTTTTGTAATTTTGAAAATTGTTATTGCTTCACCAATAGAAATACTATCAATAACTTTTTTTAGAATTGCACAGAGATATCTAGACATTCATAAAATCATGATCAAAAATCCGCACAGTTGACCAACTGTGCGGTTTGTAGCGGGACAGAGGGAGTACTTCATTCGTTTCATTTGAAAATATGAAAATTTCATGTTAGATAATCCCATTTTAGAAGGCACACACCCAAAATGATTTTTTTTTTAAATATATTTCTTTATTAATGAGAATCACTTGTTATACTAACAATAATTACTCATTTACTATTTTCTATCTCAATTTCTCTTTCGTAACTCACTTTTAATATTTATAACATTTAGAACTTATTTCGTAATAATACAGAGACAACCATAATTATTTATTCTCGTTCTAACAATTCATGTATTATTAAAACCATCCCCTCCCGTGGAATAATGGGGTAACCTTCGGTAATTATCACAGTATTTTAAAAATGGCCAAACTGGGCCTGTCCTGGGGAGATTGCATAGACAATTTGGTTAGTTGGACCCATGTAGATACAAGTAATATGTCAGCATATCTGGTACAGGTTCCTCTCTGCGAAACAGCAGCACGTATGTGCATTTACTCTTATGTATGTACTTGGATCCCGCCTTTCCCCCCTCAGTTTGAAAAACATCTTACCTACGTCACGTATTGTTCTTGTTTTCGTAGTGTAACCTAATCCAAAGCTTAAAATATAGTCATGGGACAAAGATACACTGGCTCCCACACTCTTATTTTACTCCTTCCCTTTCCTTTTGTAGATGTTTGGCACCAACCAAATGGATTTTGAATCACTCTTCTTAGTCCTTTGCTACTTTGAGAATTAGCGGTTCCAAAGGCTTCCCACTTTCATGTAGAATTATTAATTGTCATAATTAATTTGGCCTGTTTGAATTACTTTAGGTAAAATTAATATCAATTATAGATATCAAAATGAGAAAGATTTAGTCAAATTTTGATGATGACCCCAGAAAAGGGTGTGCGTAGAAGCATGACCGATGAGGGGGCATTTGGATTAACCCCCAAATCAACCTCTCCACCTATTTGAAAAATGAGTAATTATTCTTAACAAACTTTATTAAAATGTAATATTATTTGCTTGTATCCATATGAATTACCCTTTTTATTATTTTTAATGAATATGACATTTTTTGGGAAATACGGAAGAGTCTTTTTGGAAATTACTTGTGGGGTCTTAGAATATCTACTAGGGCAGACCCAATTGTGTAGAATCAAGCATTACTTCCTCGTCCAAATATGATAACATTTACTTTGGAATAGAGATAGCATTTTTAATTATTTTTTAAGAATTGAAAGTTGTTTGTCAG
Organism: Adenophora triphylla var. japonica; assembly: GCA_022495995.1. NCBI lineage: Eukaryota > Viridiplantae > Streptophyta > Magnoliopsida > Asterales > Campanulaceae > Adenophora > Adenophora triphylla. The sequence continues at coordinate 219,896 of JAFEMH010000325.1, forward strand.
AAATTAGGATCTTTGAACAGAGAGGGGGGGGGGGTAAAAAAGTCTTGGGAAGTATAATCTTTAGGTGGAAAATGATATTTAAGTGATGTAGCTATCCTGGGTCAGTATTTTGCTCCATACGTAAAGACAAGCCATATCAATTGGCCAGCCAGCCCTATTTACAGCGACATTGTATTTTGTCCAATCTTCCCTTCCATTTTGATTTTCTGACCAAATTGTCCTTGTGAGATGTATCTTTGAAGGTGTCTCATTTGTCCCGTCTTTATCTATCCTCTTTGTTTAGTGATGGATACATCCTTTTTCGTTTAATATCGATGTAGACTTTCCCTCTGGTCCCCCTCTTTCTTACTGTCCACATTGTTTTCTGCTATACTATTATTTAGAGGTTTGGGTAGGCATGGACGCCAATACAGTCGAATTGCGTGTCATTCCAGCAGCTTCCGATGCACCTGTTTTGTCAATTCGTTGATTTTGATATTAGCAATGTATAATTATTGAGGGCACTGGCGGAGCTATGTGAAGACTAGTGGGCAAGTGCCGCCCCCATTGACCAGATAAAAATTTTAAAAATTACTTGCGTAATTTATTTATTTTAATTTGGGTGTTTTAGTTTAAAATATGCCATCTTGCGTAATTTATTTATTTTTGAATTATGAAGGAGGAGTAATGAACGACTTGGATTTTGAATTTACTAATTTTGATAATTTATTTTTGATAAAATGCAGGTGGGATGAACGATCGTTTGTTGTACTTCCGGAAGGGGAAATCTTCTATCTAGTAGCATTGCTTCGATTCACCCCTCCCTATCCAAAGGGACCCTCAGTTGATGAACTGGTTGCACAAAATCGAAAAATCATCCAAAGCTGTGTTAACAATGGCATCGAGTTCAAACAATACCTTGCAAACCACAAATCTCAAGAGGAATGGAAGAAACACTTTGGGAATAAATGGTCGAGATTCGTTGAGATGAAGAAGAGGTTTGATCCAAAGGCTATACTTTCACCTGGACAGAAGATTTTTACTAGGATACCTTGATCCTTTATCTAGGTAGAAATTAATGATTCATATATGCTCCGTTTTTACTTGAAATTTTCATTGGAGAAATCTAAGTCCATTACTATTGTAAGAAATTTCAAGCAATGTAAATGAATATTTCCTTCAAAATTTTGGTCCATTATTTGGAAAGTGACCTCCAATGAGGTGTTAGAATGTGGAGTTACATGTTTGTTCATTTAACTGACCATGTCTCTCATTAGGGTTGATAATACTCTATATCATGTCCAAAATTTACCATCGCTATTTTATTTTTGTTTGTTTTAAAATGTCACATATTTGAATAACAAAATATTATTAGTCCATTTTAACATGTTATAGGTAATGTTAAAATAAGTATCAACCTTCCTTTAATAATTGACAAATCAATTGCCTCACTTACTGAGTGTGGGGGTGAGTACAAATTTAGACTTACGAAATGATTTATAACCTATATAAAAAATTATTGTTTTAACTATACAAATCCATAATGTTGATTCCCGAATACAAATACAAATACTTATGTTGATGTATATGGACATTTAGGTGTGCGTGGGTTGTACTCGAAACATGGCAACAAATTAGTTGTAAAAATCCCTTCATACTATAAATGGATTAATATATTTTTCAAAATAATTGTCTTAAAAGCATAAATAATGAAAGTTTATTATTCAAAATAATTTGTTCTTAAAGCATGGTTCATTCTCATGAAGATACTATTATTACTTTCAAAAATATCATTTTCTAAGATAAACAGTATAAATCGATATACGAACATGGGCTTGTCCTGGTCAGGCCCAAGTGGATTGGGCCCTAAACATTATCCATCTCCAAGTTACGAGAAACAGCAAAAGGCTTCCTCGGCCTCATACTTCGTCAACAAGCAAAGCAGAATGCGACCCAACTATGATTGCCGAGGAGACCTCCCTCGTATGTCGAGATCATCTCCATAGAAGACGAGGTGCCTTCCTCGGCCTTAACATTGTCAACGGGCTCTCTATATTCTTATTTTCTCCCCGGCTTATCATGAACCGAGTGGTCATGAATGACGAGGAGAGAAAAGTTTCCACCTCGGCATATATCCATATGACGAGGAGAGAAAATCATTCACCTCGGCATTTCACTATGCCGGCAGATCTCTACATGACGAGGAGACAAATTCGTGCATCTCGGCTTACATGCAAATGACGAGATAAGGAAATCATTCTCCTCGGCTCATCGGCAAGGAGTAATAACAATCCTATTCAAACAAGGATTCAGCAGTTACAATCTTATCAGAATTATAACCACCTCCTACAAAATAGATCAAATAATGACTCCTTAGCAGATATAATTCTCTTAGGATTATATCTTATCTCTTTACAGTCCCAGTTCAACATGGATTCGGTCAATCCATCCCTATAAATACAAGCCCCGGCTTAGTTTACGTGTTTTGTCTTATTTTCAGGCCTAGCAATCCCCGGAGCAAACGATCGCTTGGATTTGGGCTGATTTGATGATTTTGGCATCATCAATTGGTTCCATTGCCGGGAATCGACTCAAACACCCTTTGTTTGGCCTGGAAAAAGCTCGCTTGAAGCCAGATTTCTTGCCGGATTTACTTTCGATTTGATTGGAAATCGCTGCTCTGTTTGGCTCTGTTTTTTGGTTCGGCCGGATTCTGCAAATCTCGATCGAAATTTGCCAATTTTCGTCTAGAATAATCGTCTTGACCGGAAATTCTGCTGTTATTAGATTACAATTACGAATTGGGGTTAACTCTGGAATTCTGCTCCAAATTTTGGCTGGAAATCGTGATTATTGGGAAATTCACCCGTTTGGCAATTTGATGTTCACAATTATTGATTTTCAATGGAAGACGGTCAATTTGCAAGTGTTACCGCCGATGAGCAGATCCAAGTGAACGGGATCCCTCCAAATGCCGAGGTACTCCCTCCTCCTCCTCCTCCTCCTCAGCCCGAGGGACCACCTCCCCTCGCCATGACTCTCTGGTCCATGGGGCAGCCAACGGCCAAGGAGGTAGGTGCCAACCCTCCTCGTGCCACTCGTCCTTGAGGGAAAAGAATTGGGAGGAAGATGACGAAGAACGCCGACGTCGGCTGAGCTGAAACCTCCCAGACCGTTGATCGACGTACTTTGTTACATAGACAGATGGAGACGTTGCAAAGGAAGTACGAGACGCAGGCTGCTCTCTTGCAATTGGATCCCGACAATTCCATGGCTGGATTCATGGTGCCTTCGACGGGAAACTCTCGTGGAAGGGAACAGCGTGAGCGACGAGGTCCTCCCCTTGATCCGCTATACCACCTAAGCAGGCCCTCCGAGACGCTCCCCGTTATCATCCTCACAATCAAAAGAAAGACCAGGTGGTTGACCTGAGAAGCCAGTTGAGTTCCAAGGAACAGGAAGTGGACTCAAGGGACCTAAGGACGAGGCTCAGTCTGACCAAACGTTTATCCCCTCCTCGTCTCGTCATGGCACCTCGTCGTCCCGGCTCACCCCGACCACGTCGACCTTGTCAAGATTCTCCTCGACCTCGACGAGATTCTCCCCGTCCTCGTCCTCGTGAGTTTGTACGGCCGAGAACTCCACAGCCATACAGAATATTACTCGGTGGCCACGAGTTAGAGCCAAGGCAAGATAAAGCACCATCTAAACGACGGGACAACCATCGAAATGACGAGGGACACAGTAGGGTGAATGACCACCCTAGAGATAAGTCAACCCGTAGCTCCCAACGCAGCACTCACTCTAGCACTGATAAGGGAGTGGAAGCCAGACAATGGGAACTCTTGAAATAACGGCTTGATGACATGGAAATGGGAAAAAAGATTGATAGTGACGATTATGACTGGTCCACTCGTCCCTACTCCCAGAGGATAACTGATGCACCACCTAATCCTCACTTCAAGGTCCCGAGTTTTGAAAAATACAACGAAACCCAAGACGCAAAGGACCACGTGCAAAATTTAGAACAAACCATGAACCTCCTCACTAAAGCTGATGACATGCTCTGTAAAGCTTTCGCGAGCACCTTCTCCGGAACAGCCTTAACCTGGTTCCGTGAGCTGAAAAAAGGTTGCATCGATAGCTGGAGAGGCATAAGAAGAATGTTCTTGGACCACTTTGCCACGGCTGGAAGGAGGAAGATGAGGTTGACCGACCTTGCCAATATCGAACAAACGAAGAACGAAACCATCCTCAGTTACTACAATCGATTCCGTAAAATGGCGGAACAAGTGGAAGAGAGCCTCACTGACAGGGAGGTTTTTGTTTATTTTAATTCTGGATTGAGATTCGGTCCCCTCATCTATGAACTCTCTGCCCGAGAGCCCAAGTCCAAGGCCGATTTGTACAACGTAGCTTATGCCATTGCCATGGCTGAGGATAAGAGCAAGAAAAGGGGAACTGACAAGGCGGAACCTGAAGCGGCTGGCACTCGCCACGCTTCCAATAACAATGGGAATGGCAAGGGATCCAAGGGGAAGAATAGAACAAGAAGCACTAAAAAGCCTGAAGTATTTACCCCTCCTACCAAACCCATCACGGAGATCATGCAGCTAGTGAACCTTCCCCCACCCCGTCCTCTGAGCAACAAACCAAAATTCCCTCGTGACACATCCAAATTCTGTGATTTTCACAAGAACCATGATCACAACACTGAAGGCTGTTACGCCCTCAAGAAAATGATCCAAAGGTGGGTTGACGAGGGAAAGCTAGATCGCTATGTCATGAAGAAAGATGGCAAGCGAAAACGGAAGGAAGAGAAAAGTGAAGATGATGATAAGAGCGAAGATGGAGAACAAAGGCCTCCTAGGGCCAAGCTGCATGTGATCCGAGAAGAGATAGTCTCCACTAGACAGCTAAGAAACCAAATCCATGAACTAAGCAAGGTGTACCACGTTCCTGCTTGGGTTCATAAAGCGGAAGAGGTCATTAGCTTTTCTCCTAACGAATTGGCAGGGAACCGTGCTGCCCGTGAACAACCCTTGGTGATAAAGGGTCGAATTGATAATGTGGAATCTGAAAGATTGCTTGTTGACACGGGGACCTCCCGAGATATTCTGTACTACTCCGCCTTCCAACAGATGGGCCTGAAAGATACCGTACTGGAGCCTTATCACGGAAGGTTGGAAGGTTTCACCAACCATAAAGTTGGCGCCAAGGGAACTGTTGAGCTGGAGCTCGAAGTTGGCGAACATCCCTTCCGATCCACGGCTACTGTAACTTTTGTAGTCATGGATTTAACAAGTGATTATCATGCTATCCTGGGCATTCCAAGTCAAGCAAAACTTGGTTTGGTCGCCTCCCTTCCTCACCAACGGGTCAAGTTTCCTACCCGTTCTGGGATTGGATGCGTGAGGGCGACCACCAAGGACTTCTTGGAGCATATCATGCAGAGCCGCAAGAAAACCAAAAGCGTGGAGATAGATACCCTGAGGACAATATCAAGATCTCTAAATCTCTGAAAACTACCCATACCAGCTCTAGGGTGAGCTACATCCGTGAGGTACTTGATGAAGAGCCTATGGTCCTAGAAATTGCAGCTGACCAGGGCATAGTTCCATCCGTCTCTGAGGAAGATCCCATTCTCGTCAACGGCCAGAACTCAGGGGCCAACCATGACTTGAGGATGGTCGATCTGCCCGACGTTGATGAACTAATGGAAGAAGAGGGCCTCAACGTGAATGACAATGAAGGTAGGAGAATTAGAGAAATCATTATTGAGTCTCTAGAATTTCGAGACGGCCCTGATATGGAGCCTGTGGACGAACTGGAGGAGGTAGTCATCAATCCGGACTATCCTGAACAAAAAATTAAACTCGGGGGCCAGCTATCTCCGGAAGAGAAGGAAAAAAAATCATCTCCCTCTTAAAAAGCAGTCCCGACGTCTTCGCTTGGAGAGTCGAAGACATGAGGGGAATCAATGAAGAAGTAGCCCTCCATTGCTTGGAAGTTGATCCACTGGCAAAAACTATCTCACAGACAAGGAGAAATTTTGCAAGGGACAAGGAGGAAGCTATCAAAGAAGAGGTGCAAAAGTTACTTAGCGCCGGAATTATTCGTGAAGTAAAGTACCCTGTTTGGTTGGCCAATGTGGTAATGGTAAAGAAGCAAAATGGGAAGTGGCGAATGTGCATCGACTTCACCGATCTTAACAAGTCCTGCCCCAAAGACAGTTATCCTCTTCCCAGAATCGACAAGTTGGTTGACTCCATTGCTGGACTCCAAACACTCAGTTTCCTAGATGCCTATTCAGGCTATCATCAGATCAAAATGGCGGAAGAGGACATCGAGAAGACGGCTTTTCAAACACCTGGGGGAAATTACTGCTATGTTATGATGCCTTTTGGGCTAAAGAATGCAGGTGCCACGTACCAACGTATGATGAACGAGGTATTTGGCGCACAAATAAGCCGGAACATGGAGGCCTACATCGATGATATGGTCATTAAGACCAAGGAGGGAAGTCACACCCCTGATTTGGAAGAGACAATAAATAACCTCCGAGCCAACAACATGAAGCTAAACCCAAGTAAATGTGTATTTGGGGTGACAGCTGGAAAATTCTTGGGCTTCATGGTATCACAAAGGGGAATAGAGGCGAACCCCGAGAAGATCAAAGCCCTAATTGACATGAAGGAACCTACTGAAATTACCCGATCTTTTTCGCGCGCGGGCGGAGGGCGCGGAAAAGGCGGTTGTCTTTCGCGGAGGGGTTGGTGTCTGAGACCTCGCTTCATGGGAAGGAACAAAATGAGGAGTCGCCACGCGGTTTTTGTATTTTGAGCCCAAACGTTGAGAAACGGCTATTGCGAAAAGGTGTCATTTTTATTGGTAGCAAAAACTTAGGAAAAGGCTTTTGAAAACGGGGATCATTTTTATTGGCAGCAAAAACGAGTAAAAAGCTTTTTTGTACCAGAGATTGTTAGGTTCGGAGGTCAAGTTACGTTTCGGGTAGAGTATGACGAGATCGCCCGAAACGCCTCGCATGACGAGTCTTTCTACCTTTCTCGAAATCGTGTGTGTGTGTGTGTGTCTTTTGAAATGAGGGGCTTGAATGACAAGCTTAATCTTGGTTTGAATGACAAACGTTGATTAGGTGACTTTTGAAAAGACGAGCGTTTGAATGACAAACGTCGGTTTGAGTTTGAAAGGAGCGTTTGCGTGGCAAACGTCGATTTTGAGTTGAAATGAGCGTTTGCGTGGCAAACGTCGACTTTGAGTTTGAAATGAGCGTTTGCGTGGCAAACGTCGATTTTGAGCCGAAATGAGCGTTTGCGTGGCAAACGTCGACTTTGAGCCGTGCGAGTCATTGTTAACGATTTTTACGGGAAAAATGCGTATTAAATGATTTTAAGTGTCAAATGGCGGCTTTGAGTTTGAAGATGAGCGTTCGGAGGCCGAACGTCATTTCGCGCGTTTTGAAAGAGAGTTCGACGGACGAACTCCGGTTTTGAACCGGGCATTACATTGTTAACGATTTTTACGGGAAAAATGCGTATTAAATGACATGCGATCAACGAATCGGGTTGCGACTCGGACTTTGAAAAGTAAATACTATCACAATCTAAACGAATCGGACTTGTAAATGACAGTATTTAAAGCAGTGTCAACGGAATCAAACGATCCGGATTCGTAAATGACGATCGACGAGGCCAAACGGCTCGGAATTGTAAATGACGATCAACGAGGCCAAACGGCTCGGAATTGTAAATGACGATCAACGAGGCCAAACGGCTCGGAATTGTAAATGACGATCAACGGATCGATCGATCCGGAATGGTAAATGACATAAAAGTAAACGGACGGGTCGGAAATGCCGTTTTAACCCGTGATTACTTCTCTTACGGAAAGAGAAGAGGATCGAGGGGCTAAAACGTATCGGACCCCGTTAGACGGAGGCGTCTACATTTCGATAACGACGTTCGAAACGGTTATAGCGACTGGCGCATAAACCGAGACGGAACGGGAGATTTAGAGAGAGGGAGTTATACCTATGGCTAGGGTCGACTCCTTTGGCTCGGGAGGTGTGTACGGGACACGGAAAGTGATTCGAAAGGTTGTTTCGAAGTTGTAAGGTGCGTATTTGATCGAAATACGAAGGTTTCACGCGAATCGAGACAGAACGGGAGCTCGGGAGGGGTGAAAACCAGTTTGGACCGTGGGGTATGTGAATTTTTGGGGTAAAATTCCTCTCCATTTGGCTTTGACAGCCATTTCTATTTATAGGTGAAATTTGCAGTAGGAGTCCGGACGGACTTGGCCTGAATCCAGGGGGTTTTGTGGTATTTTGGGAATTTGAAGGACTTGCTGGCAATTTCAGAAAATGTGCACAGTGAGTCCGGCCGGACTTGGCTTGCAAACCAGGGGTATTTTGGTCTTTTCAGCTTGATTTGTGATTGAAGAGTGACGAGAGGGTCATGCATGCCGGACACGTGTCCAAAGGACTCACCCTTTGCATGGGGAGTTCGTCCTCGTCCCCTAGCTTTTGTCCGTTTTTAAAATAACAACCAGAAAATGTCCAAACGCCCTGAAAGTGCCGGAAAATGCGTTTTAGAGAAAGCCATACTTTTACGTGAAGATGTCACGTGCTAGTACGGTTCGACGTCGGGATGCACGGGCAGCCCCGGACGTCTCGTTAGCACAAGAACTGGGAGTTTAACGAGTTCCGTTAACCCGGAGCGGCCGCTTAACGGATTTCGTTAACTCTCCGACGGATTTACGATCCGGATTTGGGTACTTACAAGCTAGCCCTCGCCGACGTCTCCTCCGAAGGAGGTGGGGTCGTTGAAAAGATAAGGATCCAAATCGATGCCTTACTTTGAAAGAGACCTGGGCGGTCAGCTGGCTGGACCCTTAGCTAAAAGGATTCCTACGTATCCCGAGCGGGAATCAAGCCGATCGTAGTTCGAAAAGGGGCAAGGGCCACGCATGGGGACTTTGACCTGAGCGAGACTGTTAGGAGGCGTCTAAACCTGGATGAGGCCATTCGCGAGGTACCTGTACCTGAATGGAGACTGTTAGGAGGCGTCTGAACCTGAGAGGAGACCATTCGCGAGGTACCGGAACCTGAATGGAGACTATTGGGAGGCGTCTGAACCTGGGACTTCTGAAACCTTCGAGGGCGTGTGGCGCCTCAAACCGGAGTTGCGATGCTGACGAGGGCGTTCGTGCCTCGGGTGCCGGGCTTATTGGCCGCTGGGCCGCTTATCCTCGCTGGGATGAGCGTTCGGCTTACCTGGATGCCAAGAGGGATTGTTGCGAGGCGTTCGTGCCTTGGGGTTCGGGCTTATTGCATTGCCGCCGAGAAGACGAACGAAGGTCTCGATAAGAGAGTGGAGGAGGTCGGACCGCGGCGCCGGGATTGACCGCTCGAGATGGGATCGTGGAAAGGTCGAGATGGGTGATTGAGATCGGACCGTGAAAGGTCGCGATTGAGACTTGAAATCGGACCGTGAAAGGTCGCGATTGAGGATTGAGATCGGACCGTGAAAGGTCGCGATTGAGGATTGAAATCGGACCGTGAAAGGTCGCGATTGAGGATTGAAATCGGACCGTGAAAGGTCGCGATTAAGGATTGAGATCGGACCGTGAAAGGTCGCGATTGAGATTTGGAATCGGACCGTGAAAGGTCGCGATTGAGGACTTGGAATCGGACCGTGAAAGGTCGCGATTGAGGATTGGAATCGGACCGTGAAAGGTCGCGATTATGATTGGAATCGGACCGTGAAAGGTCGCGATTGAGATTGGAATCGGACCGTGAAAGGTCGCGATTGAGACTTGGAATCGACCGTGAAAGGTCGCGATTATGATTGGAATCGACCGTGAAAGGTCGCGATTAAGGATTTAGATCGGACCGTGAAAGGTCGCGATTGAGATTGAAATCGGACCGTGAAAGGTCGCGATTGAGACTTGGAATCGGACCGTGAAAGGTCGCGATTGAGAATTGGAATCGACCGTGAAAGGTCGCGGACAGGATTTGGAATCGACCGTGAAAGGTCGCGATTGAGGATTTGGAATCGGACCGTGAAAGGTCGCGATTGAGGATTGGAATCGGACCGTGAAAGGTCGCGATTGAGAATTGGAATCGGACCGTGAAAGGTCGCGATTGAGAATTGGAATCGGACCGTGAAAGGTAGCGATTGAGGATTTGGAATTGGACCGTGAAAGGTCGCGATTAAGGATTGGAATCGGACCGTGAAAGGTCGCGATTAAGGATTGAGATCGGACCGTGAAAGGTCGCGATTGAGGATTGAAATCGGACCGTGAAAGGTCGCGATTGAGGATTGAAATCGGACCGTGAAAGGTCGCGATTGAGGATTGGAATCGGACCGTGAAAGGTGGCGATTGAGGATTGGAATCGGACCGTGAAAGGTCGCGATTGAGAATTGGAATCGGACCGTGAAAGGTCGCGGTTGAGATTTGGAATCGGACCGTGAAAGGTCGCGATTGAGGATTTAATGGTGAGGACCATTATTAAACTTTAACGTCGGGAGACGGAATAGTAACTGGAATGTCCGGAGACATGGTTGAACGTTTGAATGTCAAACGTCAACTGGACTTAATTTAACGTCAGGAGACGAGCGTTAGTGAGAACTAACTTTGATTTATCCTCGGGGGAGGGGGTGTTAGAAATGTCTAACTGGGGGAAATTTTACACTTTTGGGGGCCAGAAGTGGTAAAATTGGAATTGCCAAAAGCTGAGGGGCAAAAGGGGCAAAAATTATTCTGGTGCAGTAAGAGTCCGGTCGGACTTTTACTGAATTTCCAGAATCTTTTTTAACGCCGAGGTTGGGAAAGAAAGAGGCCATTTTCTTCCATTATTGCCGGCTAGAGAGGAGAGAAAGGAGAGAAAAATCCAACCCAAATTGCAAGGTTTGCTCGAATTTGTGAGAGAAAATCGCTATGGAGGGTGAAGGAGGACCAATGGCTCGCCACGGAAGGACCGATGACGAAAGAACTCGATTGGTTTGGACCATTCGAACCACCACTCTCCCATTGAATCCGGCGGAGTTTTATCCGGTGAGGGACCGCCACAACTCCAAGGGAGGGATCGAAAGACAAGTAAGCTTCCTACAAATTCCATTAATTTTAAGAATGTGCATTCTTTAAATGTTAGAAATTTGCTAGGAATGAACTTAGGGATTTTGGTGCCCGATTTGGGGCTTTTGACTTTGCTATGAATCGTTGTCGAAATTGACTAGGATGTAGTTCAATTGACATCATGGGTAGATGACATAAAAATTTTGGTTGCAAAATTCCATGTCTAGATACATTTTCCAAAATTAAAGTAGCTTTAATTCGGGACGGAGCGAAATTTTCAAAAATTCGAAAGAATTTGAAAGTTCCCGGATTCGACGGAGTTTTCGAAATGATTTTGAAAGTTCCTGATTCGACGGAGTTTTCGAAATGTTTTGAAAGTTCCGGATTCGACGGAGTTTTCGAAATGATTTGAATATACGCAGAAATGAATGAGGACCGTGATTCGCATTGCATCCTTTTGACATGCGTTGGTGCATTTCTACGTTGACGTTGCTTCGTCTTGTTTGTCTCATAGGGACAGGTGACGGTTAGTACTCATAACCGTAAGAGCCGGGGTGCCTTTGAGGCGGTGCAGCATTGTGGGGCATTATCCCTGACGTGGCTCGAGAGGGAGAGAGGAGTCCACGACAGCCGGTGATTGACTCCGGCCGTTGGCCGGGTTTATCGCTCCGTAGCCGCGACACCGATACGCCGAGGGGCAGATCCATGTATGTCGCGCCGAGCGAGTACCGGTGGGATACGACCCACACTTTCCATTTCGTGATGGGGAGGCGACGGTGACTCCCACGGATTTTGCCGCTATCACCGGGTTGCCGACTTATGGCAACACGCCGGCGCTGGTTGATGGTTACACCCCTAAGCTGTCCCGGGCTGCCGGGTTTTTGATATTACCGATGCCAGGGGCTTAGGCATTCTGCACAGCCGATGGAGAATCATTTGAGGGAAGGTGTCGCCGATTATCCGCCGGATCCTCGAGGATGACCGCAGCGTCCGGCTCGAGGGTTCCTTTGGTTTGCGCTGTCAGCCGACTTCTGTTCCCGACTTCCGACACGTCTTGTCACTTCCTCTCGCTCGGGTCGCCTGTAGACTTGGATGCCGTGAGGGGTTCGCGTGGGGAGGCCGGACTGCCGAGCTCTACCACTGGACAGGTTCTCGCGGAGAGGAGCACTCATTTAGCCGCTTCACGCCCGTCTTGGATGTAAGTTTACGTGCTTTTTCTCTTCCTTGCCTCTTTTATGTACTCGTATGTATCTCGCTTTGTAGCCGACATAACTTTCCGTCTCTCGTGTGTCCGGTGCTACGAGGTGTTCACCCACAGGCTTGGGACATCAAGGAGACGTACCGTCCCCGTTCCCCGCCACGCCGGCTTTGGCGTAAGAAGGCAAAGAGGTCGGTCTCTTCGAGAGTTGGCACTCGAGTGTCATACGAGGAGATATCTCCGGCGCCGAACCCGGAGTTCTCTCGAGAGGATCCACCGACCCGGTGGAGCAGGTTTGATCATGTAGCGGTCGCATTGCCAGCCGAGACTACACGGCGGCGAAGCTCCCGGTGGGACTTCACCGTGACGCCATGTATTTGGGGAGAGGGCGACCCGTCAAAGATAGGCAGGGGTCTCTTCCATTGGTGCCATGATCCTCCTTTGTACATGCATCCCCTGAGATGCCGATCACGAGCCGGAGGGGTACCTACGTGGCGCATTTCTTCGAGTACATCATAGCGGGGGCCGCCTATGATGTTTTCTTGAGGATGAGGCCGAGGAGCCCGCAGTGCGGCATAGAGAGGGCGCGGTCCCTGGAGGTCCTCGAGATTTTCCGGTCCCGCGAGCTAGGCTAGCGTACGAGGGGCCGGATGGTTCGCGTAGCGACTTGTGATCCCGCTCCTGCGGAGCCGAGACCACGATACAGGGCGGACTCCCAATGCTTCGGTGAGCACCTTTTTGATTTTCTGCATTTGATAAGTAGCATTCGCACATGATGCATCTGTACTTTCGTTCGCTTTCGATGATTTTCCCGGTTCGCAGTATCTCGGCCGTACGTACAATGAGGCCACGAGACCGGTGGACGGGTGGTCCGCCTACGCCAGGAGGCTCGTGGAGTTCATGCGGTGCAGCCCGGAGGAGCGTGGACGTCCGTGATCTGGGGCCGCCTAGGCCGAGGGTTCGCCTCGCTCCCACACTCGGTGGGGAGGACTTTACGCAGGGCTCGCGCTCGCGGCGGAACGGCCGGATTTGGAGCTCCTTCTTCTGCGCACTCGGGGCGCGAGAGGGGGGAGTCCTCGAGTTCGCGTACTCCGAGGAGGCCCTTTGCCTATTCTCGGCTGGAGGAGTTCGGCGAGTTCCTGTTTGCGACAGATCCGGCAGCGGCGGGGCAGTACGTCGAGTGTACGGATGACGAGCAGGACTCAGAGTAGTCCCCTTTTTTACTGCTTTCTTTCTTTACTGCTTTGTTTAGACAAAATGCATGTATTTGTCAGGAACAAATTTTTGATTTGAACTGTATTTGCAAAAAGGCGCCCGTGGGGCGGAACCTGTACTTCGCATATTTATTCTGTGATCACCTTTTGTTATTTTTGGCAAATAAGCAAATAGGTTAATCAAAAATAAATAAAAAGGAGAAATGCATTAAAAATTGAACGGGTTAAAAATTAAGCATGTATGCACTAATTTTTAATTATTTGCACTGTTGCACGAGCCCGGGGCGGAAGGGATATTGTCCTCGGCAGAAGCACCTTGGGGCGTCTTCTGACGTGATTGACGGTGAACGAGATCAGTCACCTGGTCAGACGGAGGCTCATTCTCCAGCTCAGTAACATCAACATGGGGGCTATGCCCCTCGGTAGTTGACGGATTATCTCGGCCTTAGGAATCCCCGTCCTCGGCTTCATTAACATCCCCATACAACTTGACGGGGAGAGGTTGATATCCCTTGGCACTCAGGAGGAGATTACCGCGGTTGGCCTCCTCCTTCCTATCAGTTAAGGCCGAGAGCTTGGCCTGACGCCTTTTCCTCTTAATCAGCTCCACGGCACTCAACTGTTCCATTTCTACCTCAGCCTCCTGCTCGGGGGATAAATCTGCAAAGACGAGAAAGATATGGTTACATTACGAGAAGGATTAGAGCAAACAGCAAAAAATACAAGTGTCAAAGACAAGGGAAAAGCCATTACATCCTACGACATCAGCCTCTCTAAGGCACTGATCTACGGGAGGGAGCTTGCATCTCGCACAGTCATCGTGGAAGACTAAGCCCGGATGGGTCCCAGTCATTAAAACGTCTCCCCCTCTTAACGTCGACGAGGGGAACCACCCCGTCCTTCGGCCCCGGCATCAATCCGGCCTGGATGTAGTATCGTTCGTCGGCTTCTAAGGCTGACCAATCAAGGAACCCAACTTCAGAGAATTCCTCAAGGCGCTTGATCAATTCCTTAGTCCACCCATACTTCTGCACCGGACCCGACGAAGTCAGCACGTCATAAGGAGAGGGGAACTCCCAGCCTTGTCGGCTCTCCACCCTTATCACATGGTTCTCCCAGCCTCCTACCTTGCTTGACATTGGAAGAATAATTTTTGGCTTGGTAGAGTCACTCCTTAGGACTAGGAGCCTCAAACTCTTGATATAGCTAACATGGAGAAGTGACGAAAGGCAGCCTGGGTAGGCTCGTAACCAAAGCTACGGCATAGAACTATAAAACTGACGAGGACCCTAGTCCCGTTGGCTCCCAGCATGGCCGGGACAGCCCTCACGTCAACCAGAAATTCGTTTATAAAGGGATCTAAAGGGAGACGAAGTCCCTGTTGGAATTGCTTGAAGTAGAAGTGGATGTGGTTGTCATTATAGTAAAAGCTCCTCTCCTCGGCATCAGTTACGAAAGTGGGTTTGCTGATATAAGTTAGCCGGAACTCATTCTTATCTACCCCGTATCTCGTATATAGCTGCTCCAGCATGGGGTCCCCAGCCTTTGTGGTCTTTCTTGGCCCCGTCCTCCTCCTCCTCGGCCTCCCTTCCCATCAACTTGTTCGCCCTCCACGAAGGCATTAACAATTTTGGTAGACGAGGAGGCTTCACCCCCTCTTCCCGTCATATCTGCAAAAATGCCAAGGATCCAAAGTTAGTCATCGTCCAAGGCCGGGCTTACGACGGGGAAGATGGATGCCCCTCCTCGTCATTAGAGTTAGGCCGAGGAGGGAGCCTTACCAATTAGACGCTCATGAGCTATGTGATCCGAGGACGGGTAGAACAAATTAATGTGCTCCATCATCTCGGCCCTATCCTCAAACAAGATTATGCTACGAGATGAGGAATCAACTCGATCTATCCTCGTAATGTCTGGGCATTGGATGAACATTCGAGTACGACCATATTTTCTCAACATCTCTACTATGTCAGCCAAGTTCAGCATCAACCATGGTCCTCTCTCTCTCCGGTAAACTCTCAGATTGCCCTTGTGATACCCGTAAATGAATCGAGGTGAATGGTCCCAAGAACGAGCCATTTTCTAAGGAGGAATCAAGGATCAAAAGGGGGAATTCATACAAGGTTCAAAGAAAATCAAAGGTTCAAAAACTTCAAAACTTCAAAGCTTCAAAGCTCAACAATGGCGGTTTCAAAAATTCCGAATCCTATCAAAACCCTAGAAAGTACAAAGGGGAACATGGAAAACAGCAAAAGGGAGGAATGTATACATGTTTTGCTAAAGAAGGGACGGAATCAAACGAATGAATCAACTTCGCCGGAAAAACGAGCTTCGCCGGAAACTGGGTTCAAGAAATTCGCCGGAGGAGTTCAACGCTTCTTGCTTTTGCTCTCAATTGACACGGGTGAAGAAAGTTTCAAATGAAAGGGGAAGTTAATTTTTATATCCCACAAATCGGGTCAAACCCATTAGTAAAATGGGTCCATGGATCTGGCGCCCCCAACATTAAACGGGTGTAACAACTTCCAAGACGTGTCAGACCTGGGGGCCCACCTCTCATCATCACATCAACAACCAACGGATAATGGAACGACGCACAATTGAAACGACTCTGACGCGTGGCAAACCTGTTCGTATTCCCATAGCCGAGGACGAGATGACTTTCTCCTCGTCCTAGGCCGAGCAAGAAAGTCGGGGGCCACTGAACAGTATAAACCGAGTTACGAACATGGGCTTGTCCGGGTCAGACCCAAGTGGATTGGGCCCTAAAAATAATCCATCTCCAAGTTACGAGAAACAGCAAAAGGCTTCCTCGGCCTCATACTTCGTCAACAAGCATAGCAGAATGCGTCCCAGTTATGATTGCCGAGGAGACCTCCCTCGTATGCCGAGATCATCTCCATAGAGGATGAGGTGCCTTCCTCGGCCTTATATGCCTTATCGTTGTCAACGGGCTCTCTATATTCTTATTTCCTCCCCGGCTCATCATGAACCGAGTGGTCATGAATGACGAGGAGAGAAAAGTTCTCACCTCGGCACATATCCATATGACGAGGAGAGAAAATCATTCACCTCGACATTTCACTATGCGTACAGATCTCTACATGACGCAGGAGACAAATTCGTGCATCTCGGCTTACATGCAAATGACGAGATAAGGAAATCATTCTCCTCGGCTTACCGGCAAGCAGTTATAACAATCCTATTCAAACAAGGATTCAGCAGTTACAATCTTATCAGAATTGTAACCATCTCCTACAAAATAGATCAAATAAGGACTTCTTAACAGATATAATTCTCTTAAGATTATATCTTATCTCTTTACAGTCCCAGTTCAACATGGATTCGGTCAATCCATCCCTATAAATACAAGCCATATATCACATTATTTGGTACATTACTTTTTACATACAGAAACTCTGTCAATTTAGTTTTTCACCACAAAATCTGACTTATTCTCACGCCGCCGGCCAAGCCCCGGCTTAGTTTACGTGTTTTGTCTTATTTTCAGGCCTAGCAATCGCCGAAGTAAACGATCACTTGAATTTGAACTGATTATTAGACGATTTGATTATTAGACGATTTTGGCATCATCATATCATAAGACATACATTTTGTCCTTTATATATATATATATATATATATATATATATATATATATATATATATATATATATATATAAAAAAAAAAGCACTTTGTAATAAGGATAAAAGAAAGATATTAAGAGTAATTATGTAATTATGTAAATTTGTTATTAAATATTTTTAAACATCAACTTTTTAGCGAAATACCTCAAAGTAAAATTGTTCTATTATCTTGGAAAGAATGGAGTAGAGGAATAAAGATAATAGTGATAAATTTTGGAACACTATTAAAAATACTATCATTAATAGAGCCGTTAATTTGAGATCATTTCGTCGAAATGTCCCGTCCCTCCTTATAAATGGGAAGGAATGAGATAGTATATTCTAATCCCGTATAAAAACGGGTCTGTTTGGGATATCCCGTTTGGGACGCGGAATAAGTTGGGGGACCAATAATGGGACGTCCCACGTTTTATAATTTTAATTTTAACTTCTTTAACATCAAAGGTATTTTATAACTTAATTCTTAGTTTTTTTTTTTTTCAACTGTCCATTGATTTTTTGTGTTGATTAAGATATTTTATAAATATAACAATTTTTTATCTTGTTGGATTGCAAAATAATTAATCTTATATTTTCAATTTAATGTTTGACATAATCTGTTAGATTTTAGTTTTATAAGATTAGCGTCTTCTTTTTCCGCATTGTCCCGTGTCCCGAGGTGGGATGGGACGAAATGAGGATTTTCTGTCTCGCGAATAATTCAGGATGTCCCGTCCTGTCCCGTAAAATTGGGGAATTTTATAGTTTCGTCTCATCTCATCCCGTATTCCCGAATTGACGGCTCTAATCATTAAATATCTAATCCCTCTGTCTCATTATGTTTAGCCACAAGAAAAAATCATAAAGTTTAAGAAATTTTAATGAATGTCTTGTTTAATTTTTATATTTCCAGATATACTCTTCATTAATTATGTCATGAGAATCCGTGAATGTCTAATTGATTAGTAAAATGTAAAATATAAATAAGGGCATAGATTACAAATAGCCTAATAAAATAAGACAAATAAAAATGAAAATGTGGTCAAACATAATGAGACGAATCGAGTATTTTTTTAAATTTCATTAAGCTAAATACACCAAACAATATTGATAACCTATAAATGGGCTAAAGTGCTGTAATTAAAAACAATATTTTGCTTGTATTCCCAAAACAAGTGTTATGTTTGAAATATTTCTCATACATTGTACTATATGTACCTTCATTGTTCAAAAAGATTGCAGAAACTAATGTTAAAATCGAATAAAAAGATGACCGTTCTATTTCCTCTGTCATAATAAATGTTGTTCTCACTCTATCTATAAATAAACATCCCACCTTTTGTACGTTAGTATGCACGAAGTTATCTTGAGCAATAATTTAGATTTATTTATTTATTATAACAAAATTTAAAAAATATTATTAATATATAGTATTTTTAATGGTGTATTAATATCAAGTTTTATATTTTCTATTAGTATAATTAAATGAAACTAAAATTGTTGCTCAAAATTTTTTCATACTAACATACAATACTAATTTACAAAAGAGTGTGACATTTATTTTAGAACGTGGGAAGTAATTGACTTCTTTGTATTTTTAAGAAATACTTCCCCCGTCTCACTCGAAAAAAGACATATTTTCATTTTTGTTGTCTTATTTAAAAAGGCATATTCCAAAAATGAAAACTTTTTAATTAATACTCCCTTCCGTCCCGGCCGACTTCGGACTTTTTGCCATTTTGGACGTTCCACCCGACTTAGGACGGCCCAAAATGGAAACCTTAAATCAATATTCTCTCCACTCATTCTCTCTCCTACATTATTTTAATACTCACAACACCATTATAATTTACTATTCCCTCCACTCATTCTCTCTCCTATTTTTAAATTACACTTACAACATTTACCTTTTCCTTAATCTCCGTGCCATTTCAAAAAATTCTAAGTCGGCCGGGACGGAGGGAGTACTTCTTTATTTATTAGACTCACTTGTTATACTTACAATAACTATTCACTTACTATTTTCTACCACATTCTCTCTCCTATCTCAATTTTCATACTCACATCACTTCATCATGCATTTTTCTTAATTTCGTGTAAAATCACTTTTGTGCCTTTACGAATAGGATGGAGGGAGTAAACTTTAATGCTTTACTCGTATCATGGTACAAATTGCACTAAAACAGTTTTCTTAACTTAAAATACAAAATTTAATTCATAATGAACAAAAATGGAAAAAAGTAAAACATTTATTATGAATAAAAAGAGTAATTAAATAGTATAATCTTAAGGTGATTTTTATGTGTTTCATAGTACAACAACATTACCCAGTGTCACAAATATTCCCATTTATGGTAAAGTAAGGAAA
Organism: Adenophora triphylla var. japonica; assembly: GCA_022495995.1. Lineage (NCBI taxonomy): Eukaryota > Viridiplantae > Streptophyta > Magnoliopsida > Asterales > Campanulaceae > Adenophora > Adenophora triphylla. The sequence goes on from JAFEMH010000325.1 coordinate 239,382, forward strand.
ATCGGATGTACGCAGCCTTATCATTATATTAAAATACAGAGATTATCATTATATTAAAATACAGAGAGTTTGTTTCATAGTACAACCATATTTTATGTTTAAACCCATTGGGTCAATTAACAATAACAGAAACTTTGGATAAGATATAGGTAGATAGGTATACATGGAGCTAAGCAAAGGGAAAGATTGAGGAGAGTATCAGATTCTCTTTTTGATATGCAAAAAGATGAGAAAATTACATAAACCCTAATTAGGCTTTCTGTAAAGGATTTGGAATTTTATATTTTTCCTTTCTAATCCCTCGATTTACGTTTAATTTGATTCTTCCATGCAAAATCAGATCTACTCGATTTCTACGTCCACAACGTTACTCACTTTTCTTTTTTATTAACCTTTAGTGTGAAAAGAAGAGAAAAGATGAAAGGAAAAGAGAGTGGGAAATTTCTTGTGATATCTATTGCTTCAATAAGAGGTGATGTTTCTTTTCTTTAGAAAAAAAAAATTAAAAAAATCTTGATTAATAACAATTTAATTAAAAAGAATTGGTTATTCATTTTGAAACGGAGAGAGCATATCGTTAGAAAAACTTTAGATACTTTATTACTACTCCCTCATTCTCAGAAAAATCTCTGTTATACTTTCGTGATCAATTCAATCGAATTTTGAACATAATTAAAAAATCTCAGCTTTACTTTCGTGATCAATTCAATCGAATTTTGAACATAATTTTATAAAAATCTCGATATTTTTATGCTATTCTAAATTTATTATTGTTTCATCAATAGGAAAATTATCAATAACAAATGAATGGTCCATGTTGATAGGGACAAGTGTCTGGAAGATAATAATATTCTTAATGAAACTAAAGATGTGTAGGCCAATTGCACTTTATTATGCATTAATTAAAGTTGATATCTCATGTATAAGTGCAAACTTTTGTTTACTCCTTGGTCATATGTAAAGTTGTTAAGGAAAAGTGGAAGAAGAAAACAAAACTCAAAAAGCAAAAATAAAACGTTTGACTTTGACTAATTTACCTTAAAAGAGGTTAAATTTATACTACGTTAAATGGTGCATGACACACATTACGGAGAACGTATAAGATGCCATAGTTGCATGGCGACAACGTTAAAAGAGATAATCTTATTGGCTTTTCCCATCTAACAAGAAATCATGATCTTATCATTGCATGTCCTTTTTCTCACTTTTTTTCAGTGTTTTAAAAGACTCCACCTGGTAGGCGGCAGCGTCTAGGCGCAGCCTCTCTCCAGCCAGCCAGTTAGCGCAGGTCAGAATAATAAGACAGTCTCAAACGCAGGCACGGCTCCACCGCCTAACATCCGCCTAGCGCTTTTTAGAACCTTGCTTTTTTTTCCTGCTTTTTTATTTTCACGAGAAAAGTAAAAAAAAAAAGTGTATTAATTAAGAGGAGGGTATCATCGAAACCAAGTAGATTTGCATGAAAAAAAATCCAAACAAAGTTTGAGGGATGCTAAAGTAAAGTAGAAAAGTATTATGTTAAGGGAATAGTGTAGATAGATAAATAGTAGATTGTATTCACATTGAGTCAAATAGCTTTTGTTGATGTTCATTTCAATATACTCCCTCTGTCCCGGTCGACTTAGGACTTTTTGTCATTTTGCGCGTCTCACCCGACTTAGGACGGCCCAAAATGGAAACCTTAAATCACTATTCTCTCCACTCATTCTCTCTCCTACATTATTTTAATACTCACAACACCATTATAATTTACTATTCCCTCCACTCATTCTCTCTCCTATTTTTAAATTACACTCACAACATTTACCTTTTTCTTAATTCTCGTGCCATTTCAAAAAATCCTAAGTCGGCCGGGACGGAGGGAGTAGAAGGTTAGAGGTTCAAACTTTATTAAATGTTTTTTTATCGCTTTAAATTGTCATTCTTATAGTAAATTAATAAATTATTCATTAATAAAAAAAGATTGTATTCGCATGAGAATTAATTAATTTAATCACTTGCTTTTGTTTATACATATTTATTGACACAATATTTTGGGGGAAACTAGTTTCTTCTTAAGTTATAGAAAGTCCTGTTTTATAAACTGTTCCTAAATATTCGCTAACTACTTGCAAGTAGAAAAAAATTGGACTTTTTATAATTTACGGAGAAACTAGTTTCTCCCAAAACTTGCTCATTTATTGAACGTCCCTCAATTGATAACTTAACATTTATTTTAGATTAAATTTTGAAAAAATCCAAAAGAGCTAGGAAAACATGTTTGTATTCCATTCTGATTTCTTGATATACAATGGTTGTCACATATATATACAAGTATAACAGGGATATTGAAAAGGAAATGATACAATTGTTACAGCATAAGGAAAGAATAATCATGATAATCATGTTGGAGATATGGGAGATATCAAGGGAATAACCGAGAATATATCGTGAATATTCACTAAATCTTTCACTTTTCTTAAAGTTTGCGCATGAAGATTACGAGTGCCCAACTTGCCAACAAGAAATTGAAATCGTCTGGTTCCCAATGCCTTGGTTAATAAATCAACAACTTGATGTCAGTGGATATCGACGAGGAGAAATCTCATTAGACATAACTCTTTTTCGAACAAAATAACAATCCATCTCCACGTGTTTAGTTCGTTCATGGAAGACGGGATTGTTAGCAATGTGGCAGGCAGCTTGATTATCACAAAATAATAGTCCATCTCCTTATATTAATAGTAAATACTTCTAATTGAAAATACTTCTAACTAAGATAACTTTTTTAAATTGGCTCAATATTAACTTAGGTAACTAAATATTTTCTTTTCTTGAGAATATCTCTTAAATATAATGTGAAGATATTATGATATCTTCACAATATCTCAACTCATACTCCTTTCGTTTTCTATTACGAAATCGTTTGTCTCATTTTAAACTATATTTTAAAATCAGATTTAATGTTAGAAATCAAACAAACAAAGGTACTATATAGGGGTGTGAATGAAATCAAAAGAGTTTGTCTGTCTTAATAAATCTGATGGAGTTAAAGATATTATGCATATATAAATACAAAAGAGTTTCCCTTTTTAGCAACTTTACAGTTGTAGTCACTACAGTATATGACAAAACGGCGGCTTTAAAATTACATAATTGCAAATAAAAGATTATAGCTATGGTCCAGAATCCACTGTGATATGGCCCCCCAGACCCCAGTGTTCCAAAACAATAACTACGCTTATCAAGCAGCAGGGCGGCTATTAAGTAGGGCCGTGCAAAAAAATTTGGAATCGCGTATCGCTATAACCGGATAAAATCAATAAAAATCGAATCGTGTTAATAGTATTGATATGTTGCTGATTTTTTAAAAAAAATACGGTTCTTTATCTAAACGGAATTGATTATATATATATATATACTAGCATATGTCCGTGTCTAAGGCCACGTGAATTTTTTTTTATATATCACCAAAAAAAATAAAAAAAGATAATTTTTTTTTCTATGTCCAAATCAAATGAAAGAAGTCTCTATTTATAGAGGAAAAAAAATTATGAATTTTGAGGTAAAAAAATTAAAAAAAAAAAATTTAATATAAAATAATTAAGGTAAAAAAAATTGGATTTAAAAAAAATTCTGAAATCCATTCAGCTAATGAACAGCCGCCACGTGGCAATATTCAAAAAAAAAAAAAAATTCCAAAAGGCACACACGTCCCTTTTAGGAGATTGCACAACACTCTCCATATGCGATCCAATGGTAAGCTGCCACGTGGATTTCGGATTTGTTATCTTCATTTTTGCCACCCTATGAAATGTCGAAAATGCCCCTAGCTTAATGGCAAAATGGAAAAGGGAGTGAATAGTAAGGGCAAAATGGTCATTTTCGCGGATGAAACTATTCACTCTACTGTTCAAAACAATGGTTCCATTTATCCTATATATATATATATATACTCATCTCGTTCGAAAGGCGCATTTCCTTTTTGGGCGTCATTTAAAAGGCGCGACAACCCCAAAAAGGAAAGTTTTTATTATTTTTATACTATTCCTACCCCACTCATTTTCTCTCCTACTTTACTTTTACACTCACAACATTCTCTCTCCTAACTATTCCTCCCACTCATTCTCTCTCATATTTAATTTTTCATACTCACAACATTTAACCTTTTTCTCTTTCTTACATCACTTTTCTTATTCATTTCTTAATTTCCGTGCTAGGAGGCAAAATTGCCCTTTCGGACGGGACGGAGGGAGTATATATATATATAAATGACAACTTGTACTTGCTACAGTTGAATTGAATGAACAGTATCAATGGCCAAATTTCTTATTTTGCCCTCACTAAGTTGTTTCTTTCCCATTTTGCCCTTAAAATTTTTTTTTTAAATTAATTTTTTTTAATTAAAAAAAAACACGTGTCCTTGGACACGGGCTTGCTCTAGTGTATATATATATATATATATATATATATATATATATATATATATATATATATATATATATATATATATATATATATATAAATGGCACCCCCACTATCTACAGTACAATAAACAGTTTCAATGGCTAAATTTCCCATTTTGCTTTCACTAAGTTGTCCCTTTTCCATTTTGTCCTTAATTTTTTTTTTTTTTAAATTAAATTTTTTTTAATTAATTTTTTATTTTAAATTAAATTTTTTTTTAATTAAAAAAAAAACACGTGTCCTTGGACACGGGCTTTTGCTATAGTATATATATATATATATATATATATATATATATATATATATATATATATATATATTGTTTTGGTAGAAAAAACAATAGAGTAGAATCTTAACTTAGTTTAGTGTGTGGATTTAACAATAAGGAGGGAACTATGGAATTCGATTATATGGAACAAAAGCATAAAAAAGAATATATATATATATATATATATATATATATATATATATATATATATATATATATATATATATATATTGTTTTGGTAGAAAAAACAATAGAGTAGAATCTTAACTTAGTTTAGTGTGTGGATTTAACAATAAGGAGGGAACTATGGAATTCGATTATATGGAACAAAAGAATAAAAAAGAGATAATGACACCACGATTTGTTAACGAGGAAAACCTTGGAGGTGATAACCTCTTTGGAAAAAATCCCGGGAGTTAGGTCTCCAACCTTAAAAGTTTCACTATAATGATCACGAATACAACTTTGGAAGATAATGGAGAGGATTACAAGAGCTTGAGTGTCGAGTGTGTGCGTATGAGCAATAATGTGTTTTTTTCGTCTCCATTTCCCCTTAAATACAAGTAGATATGAAAGAGTCAATACGGTTCCTACAATCTCGGGATTTTGGTTTATCATTTCAACCTCCGTGAGACTAAGTCGCCCGAGCTGTTGAAGATCTGTTGAACGTGCTGGAGAATATCCCGCATTCCTCTCTTAATTACTGAAAAAATAAGAATAAGAATATTAGGAAATATTGAATAAGTAAATATTAGAACAATACTTACAGGGTAATGACATCTCGGTATGCAGGATCAACTGAAGATGTCTCCATGTTGAAAAATACCCACAACAATTTGTCCCCAAAAACATTTGACTATGTTGGCAACTGAAGAGGCAAAATGTTTTTCTTTTGAATTAATGGTCCAACTGTCCGCTCTGCCTGATGGGATGTTTTGGAATACGTGGCGTTAAATGGACGGTTGGGGCGAAGGGTCTGGAGAGTTACTTTTGAAAAAGAATCCTTTTTCTTTTTATTAACCGCTTGGGAGGATAATTTAGACTTCTTAAAGCTTCCTTTTCACCTCCGTTGGCCCACGGCGCCGTTCATCTCCAAGGTAAAACTTCTCCGTCTCTCACCTTCTTCCTTTGCTTATTTTTCTCTTTTTGCTTTGTCAACCATGGGTAGGACCAGGTTGTCTTCGTCCAAACCCAAGAAAGTGTCATCCCCACAAGGTCCCGTAGAAATTAATCTCGACGATTTCGTTTGCGGAAATCTTCTTACTAAACCAGACGAAGAAACTTGTTTGTTCAACGATTCCCAAATAGAGTCTATAAAGCAGCAATGTTGCTTCCCAAATGGTGCAATTTTTCATCCCTTTTCCATAAAACTTAGGTCTGACCATATTTCCCTCAAATGGATCTGTTTTTTCGAATATCCCTTCCTTCTAGGGTTTAGCTACCCTTTTCCACTGTTGGTTTCTGAGTTCTTCCGAAAAACCCAACTCGCTTATGCTCAACTTATGCCGATGGCTTGGCGAGTTTTTGCTTTTGTCATTAAAGTGAACCGAGAAAATGGACTAAATTTAGGGCTTCATGAAATTGCATATTCCTACGATCTTCAACTCTTTGGTTCCAAAAGATACCTTTTTAGAAAGAGGTCAGGTAGAAGTCCCTTGATGAGCACCACATCTTCCAGTGATAGGGGATGGAAGAATAGATTTTTCTTTGTTGATATGACGTCGATTGGAGAAAAGGATGAGATATCGAGCCAATGGAACAAGGGAGATACTTAAATTCTTACTCTTGTGACTTCCTGTTCTTGAGACAAACTGAATTGTAATTGTTCTTGCTTTTATGCAGATATTGATTGGGGAGAATTGTTTCCACCTGCTGAAGACACTCTAACCAAGATCGAAGAATTTTTCAGGCTCCCTCCAGATAAGAGGTCTCCCAAGGGTTTGTTGGAAGCATCGTTGACTATCCCGGAAGACCTAAAGGCCTCTACTTCTGCAATTATGTCCACTGGTAAGCATGGTATCTCTTTACCTTTGCTAACTGTTATCAATTTGATGCGTTATTCTTTATTGCCAATATCTATATGTCCATGCAGTCTCCAAACCGGTAGTTTCAGGATCTGACTTTGACCTTGATGATATTGAGGCTATGTTCTCTGCGCCTGTTGTTAAGATCGAAAAGAAACCTCCACCTGCCCCTAAGAAGATTCCTGTTCCGGATGAGAGCATAGGTATTGGCTCTAGGGTGAGGAAGAGAAAAGCGATTCAAGAGGAGGTGGTAGAAGTTGAAGACACTTTTGAAGAAATGTCTGTGGGAGATTTTAAAAAGAAATGCATGAGTTTCACAACTGGGGTAAGATAATATTAAATGGGTCTGTACTGTTTCTAAAGTTTTATAAGATCTTTTGATATCGAATGTATTATTTTACAGGCGGTAGGACTTATGGAAGGTCTGGTAAAGGAGACGGAGATAGTGAAGAAGAAATCCAAGGCGGACATTGCTTTGGTCAAGAAAGAGAAGACAATGTTGGAGAATAAGATAAAAGAGCATGAGAAAACCTTAGAGCAACAAGTTAAGTTGCAGGCAGAGAAAGAGCAAACGGTAAAGGATTTACTGAATAGCTTGGCGAAAAGCGAGGATGACCACAACAAAGAGATAGCAAAAGTGAAAAATTCACACAAACCGGCTGCGGCAAAAGCGTCTCTCAATGCAAGGTAAAGATGATGAAGGAGTATCAGGAAGGGAAGGCTGATACTTGGGATATCAATAGGGAATGTGCCTATTTGTTTAAGTTGACAGGTGAGGTGACGGACGAGGGCGAGGTGTCGTCAAGTCCGTATGAAACGATCGTGAAGGATGCACCAGTAGTTGGAGAAGTGATCCCAAATGCAACACCTGCGGCAGAAGCCACCTAAAAAAAAAAAAACAACTTTGTTCTTGGTCTTTTGGTGATGTTTAGATGGAATCCCTTAAAACAATTTTATTTTCGTTTGGTTTGTAATGGGTCCATAAGGACCAAAGACAATCTTTTTTACGTGTTGGGTTGGTCCAACACTTTTGCACTTTTACTGTTGGTAGCTCGAATACTTTATGGTTGCTTTAATCTAGTTAGTTTAGTAGTTTTCAAGCATGTCAAGGCTTGTTTCTTTTGGATAATTTTTTTTTGTATGTTATGCTCATAAGGTGACATGATAGTATGTCAAAACGATAGGTACTTAAGATGATACGTATATGCCATAAGCCGTAGATACTTTAGATGACACGTACATGCCATAACCATAAGAATAATACGTAAGATCAATCATCCAACTGAGTGGGAATGGGTAAGCTATATGAGTTTACCCATATAGGCCCACCCCACACCTCAATTAGAGAGATAACTTGCGCTCCAGGCGAAGGTGTGGTAACCTAACATCTTAAGAAAGAGGTAATTAACTCTTTAAACCTTAGAAGGGATTGTGTACCTTTACTTGAGAAGAGATGGCCAGTCTCTAACGGAGGAGAAATCGTTGTTCTTTGCGTGCATTCGACATGTCCCCATGTAAATGTGTCAATACCTCATAAGATAGAAACATGTTAAAACGGACGCCAACTAAGGTTGACGTCTCTCCACAAAGTACGTTAGTGACATCTTAATTTGTAAAGAATTAAAGAGGTGTATAGGAAAAAGAAAGGTTGCAACAAATTAAAAGACGATCCATACCTGGAAAGATGAGTTCATGGGGAATTTTGTTTATATGTAATACCTTTTAAGATGAATGGCGTTCCAACTTCGCGGTATCATTTGGCCATCCAAGGTTGCAAGTTGATATGCTCCTTTCCCGGCTTGTGCATCTATTAAGTAGGGTCCTTCCCATTTTGGGGCGAGCTTGCCTGCGTTGGGTTCCTTGGTATTTTGGAATGCCTTTCGTAGGACTAAGTCTCCTACTTGAAACCTCCTAATCCTTACGTTTTTGTTGTATGATCGGGCTACCCTTTGTTGATATGCTGCCATGCGAACTTTGGCCATGTCCCTTAGTTCGTCCACGGTATCTAGGTCATGTATCAAAATATCTTTATTATGTTCAGATGTCAGCAAGCTGTATCTTGCCGTAGGTACAAGGACTTCTGCTGGAATAACAGATTCGGTTCCAAATACAAGTGAGTAGGGGGTTTGACCAGTAGCATTCTTAGATGTCGTCCTGTCAGCCCATAGAACCATTGGTAACTCTTCTGCCCATCGTCCTTTCTTTTGGTTCAGTCTCTTTTTTAAGTTGCTTATTATTATTTTGTTGCTAGACTCTGCCTGTCCATTGGCTTGAGGGTGAACAGGCGAAGATGTCACCATCTTAACACCCCAAGATGTCAAGAAATCTTGGGTTCTCTTGCTAATGAATTGAGAGCCGTTGTCACAAATTATCTCTGATGGTATTCCAAATCGGCTGAATATGTTTCTTTTGATAAAAGATATAACTTCTTTGTCACGAACTTGCACATATGCCTCAGCTTCTACCCATTTAGAAAAGTAGTCTGTCATAGCCAAAAGAAATACTCTTCCACCTGGTGCTCTGGGCAATTTTCCTACTATGTCCATTCCCCAAACCATAAAAGGCCATGGTGAGAGGATAGGATGTAGCAGTTCAGCTGGCTGGTGCAGGATGTCCCCATGTCGTTGACAAGAATAACATTTCTTTGCGTAGTCAACGGCGTCTTTTCTCATTGTGGGCCAGAAATAGCCCGTTCTAAGGGCTTTAGTATGTAAACTTACGCCCCGGTATGATTTCCACAATCTCCTTCGTGCGGCTCCTTGAGAACCTAATGGGCTCTATCTGCTTCTAGACATCTTAAGTAGGGATCTGCAGCAGATTTTCTAAACAAGAGATTATCAATAAGTAAATATTTAGATACTCTTACCCTGAAGGCTCTTGCATTCTTCTCCTCGGCTGGGATCGTATCATCTAAGAGATACTTGATAATAGGAGCTGTCCAAGAGGTTGCTGCAGGAGAGGAAGGTATGTCGACATCTAGGGCGAACATCTCAAGATGGTCAATTGCTGGGATGTCAATATGCACAATTGGGATACTGGTTTGTGAGATGCTTTTGAAGGCTGAACCCAAGTTTGCCAGAGCATCTGCTTGAGAATTTTCTTCTCGTGGGATTTGTTCCAAGGAAAATGTTTTGAATTTGGCCGACATAATTTTTACAATTTCCAAATATGTCGTCATCTTAGCATTTTTCGCGACGTAGGAGCCGTTGCTTGGTTAACAATTAGCAAGGAATCCATGAACACCCGGATATGCTTGATATCTAAGTCCTGGGCTGCGATTAAACCTGCAATTAGAGCCTCGTACTCTGCTTCATTGTTGGTAGCCTTGAAACTGTAATCGATGGGATTGTGGTATTATGTCCCCTTGTGGCGATTTTAGTACAACTCCAAGACATGTACCTCTCATGTTGGAAGCACCGTCCGTGTAGAGAGTCCAAATTTTTAGGATGTCATCATCTTGAAGTTGCTGTACTTCCAATTCCACCTCTTGTTGTAGGGTTGGACTGAAATCAGCTACAAAATCAGCTAGGGCTTGGGATTTTATTGCGGTTTTGGGCTCGTACTTGATGTCGTATGTGCTTAATTGTACAGACCATTTCGCCATTCGACACTGACATCTCTGGTTTTCTCATAACATTCTTAATAGGATAGTTAGTGCGTACAATTATAGTATGTGTTTCAAAATAGTGCCTTAATTTAATAGAAGCAGTTATCAAAGCTAAAATTAATTTTTGTAAATGAGAATACCTGGTCTCTCCATCTAAGAGTGTCTTACTTATATAGTAGATGGGTTGCTGATTACCATCTCGTTACGTTACCAAGGCTGCGCTTACAGGCGCCTTCGGACACCTGCTAGGTAGATGTAAAGATGTTCTTCCTTCTGAGGTTTGGCCAATAAGGGAGGTGTCGACAGGTAAGTTTTGAGCTCCTGAAAAGCTTCTTCATGTTGGTCCTCCCATTGGAACTTTTTGTTCTTTCTTAAGATGTCGTAGAAAGGTTTGCATCGATCTGAGGATTTTGAAATGAATCTGGTGAGTGCGGCAATTTTTCCTGTCAATCTTTGGACGTCCTTGACAGATTGAGGTGATGACAGGTTGATAATAGCACGTATTTGTTACGGGCGGCTTCAATGCCTCTTTTAGTAACCATATAACCCAAAAACTTGCCGGCCTTCATTCCGAAGTTGCATTTAGCTGGATTAAGTTTCATATTGAAACAATCCAAGATGTCAAAAGCTTGAGAGAGGTTGCTTATGTGATCCTCGGCCTTCTTGGACTTTACTACCATGTCGTCGATGTATACCTCCATTGTGTCCCCAATCTGATCTTTAAACATTTTGTTTACGAGCCTTTGATACGTTGCACCTGCATTTTTTAGTCCAAAAGGCATGGCAATATAACAATAAATACCTGTGGGCGTTAGGCAGTGTCCTCTTGGTCAGAGGGTTCCATCTGAATTTGTTGAAATCCTGAGGACGCGTCCATGAATGTGAGGAGTTCATGTCCGGAGGTGGCATCAACTAATGAATCTATGTGCGGCAAAGGGAAAGGATCTTTTGGGCAGGCTTTATTCAAGTCGGTGAAGTCGACACAAACTCGCCATTTCCCGTTTCTCTTCTCTACCACAACCACGTTTGCTAACCATCTTGGATAATCGACCTCCCGTATCATGTTGGCTTTGAGTAAGCGCTCTACCTCTTCCTTGATGATCTGATTTCTGGTTTCTGCAAACTTCCTACGTTTACGGTGCGGCTGGTTTAAATCTAGGATCTACGTTAAGTTTGTGAGTGATGACATCTTTCTTGATGCTCTGTCATGTCATCATGTTTCCAAGCGAAACTGTTTATTATGCTTCTTAATAGGTTCACAAGCTCCTCTTCTATATCTGACGGGATGTCAGTGCCAATAAGTACTTTGATGTCCGGGTTGGAAGGGTCTAGCAATACTTCTTTCACATCATCCTCCCTAGCTTCCAGGACTTCACGTACTTTCCTCGGTAATTGCTATGCTTGTTTTGGAGATGTCGACGCCTTCATTGAAGTTTTATAACATTCCTTGGCTACTTGTTGATCACTGTAAATCTTAGCGACACCCCAAGGTGTTGGGAATTTCACACACTGATGGTAAGTGGAGGGTACGGCCTTCATCCCATGAATCCACGGTCTTCCAAGAATGACATTGTAAGATGTTGCGCAATCAATTACGCAGAACCGCTCCATGGTAAGTTGAGGCCCTTTGAGTATATTGGAAGTTTGATCTCCCCACCGTTTCTTTGACTTCACCACCGAAGCCTACCAAAGCACAAGACTTTTTGACGATCTCCGATTCTCGGGATGTTCATTTCCTTAAGGGTACCCAACATAATAAGATTGACTGAGCTGCCCCATCTACCAGGATACGTCGTATTGTACAGTTGGCGATCTGCAAAGAAATAACTAGACCGTCAAGGTGAGGTTCTAGCAGTTCTCTCGATCGCTTTCATCAAAGGTGATTGGATCCCGCAGCGTCGACATCCTGGGCCGTCTTTCACTTCTCCTCTTTTGACTCCTTAGCATGTCGTTTTGCGGCGAGAATAGGATGTTCCACATATTTATGAGCCTCCACTAATGAAGTTGATCACCTTTGTTGATGCTGGGGGAGAAACTGGTCTTTCAGCTTCATGAGGAGCTTCTGCATTTTCAGCCTTCTTCTTTCTGGATCCCAACAACTCCTTAAGATGTCCTTTCGAGAGCAAATAACTGATCTCCTTTCTTAACGCGATGCAATCTTCAGTAACGTGTCCAAAGTCTTCATGGTAAGCGCACCATTTTGATTTGTCACGCCATCCTGTGGTTTTGTCCGTTTTCTTTGGCCATCTGGCTTTGTCTCCCAGGTTGCCCATTGCACAGAGTACACCTGAAATGTCAACAGAAAAACAATAATCAGAAATGTTAGGCACATTATCATTATCTTCATCCTCACCGTCTATTGAATTAATTTTGCTAGTGTCAATTCTCGGATAAGGATTGGGACGGTTGTTCCTGCGATGGGACGATTCAGTCTTTCTGTCGGGATGGTCATATGTCAACATCTTGGACGATGACTTCGATCTTCGCAGCTCATCTTCCTCCAATCTTATGAATCTCAATGCCCTGCTCCTGACTTCTTCTAGCCGCTTAAAAGGAGTCATCACCAAATCCTGATAATACTGTGAATCTTTCTTCAACCCCATTTTGAATGCTTCTGTGGCTGTCGACATGTCAAGATTGGGAATTTCTAGCACCTCTTTATTGAACCGGTGGACGTAATCCTTTAGAGTTTCATTAGGCTGCTGGGTCACATTGTAAAGATCACTTGTCAACCTTTCAAATTGTCGACTGCATGAGAATTGGTTGTAGAACAT